>VXAA01004860.1:0-43762 GCA_013399115.1 Anseranas semipalmata
GCTTGTAGTTCTTACTGCTCTAGCCAGCCAGTGAAAGGCGATAAATTACATTACTCTCCCTACGTTGAGTCTGTTTTGCCCATGACAGCTATTGGTGAGCAATCTCACTGTCCTTATCTCAGCTCTTGAGCCCTTTCCATTGTATTTTCTCCCTCTATTAGTTTGAGAAGGGGGAGTGAGAGAGTGGCTGTGGTGGAGTTTAGGTGCCCAGCAGGGTAAAAACACCACAACACAGAATATTATTCCTTCATACAGTGGTTTTCTTCATCAGCATTTTCTCTACAAAAAGTTTTGGCTTCAAGAAAGCCATGTACCTCAGCTAAAATCTACTGGACACCTTTGCCGTTGTCTCTCGTAGTTCTTCAAAAGGTGCTTCCACCAGCATGTAGACTAACCTACCCTTGAACAGCGCTTCTGCCCATCTCTTATATTTCTCTAAGTACGTGGACAATGTACCTGAAAATACGATCCAAACTTCAGACTGCAACACAACTCTTAGCAGATATTGTTTTAATACTTTAACAGTTCATACAGTATACAGACATTTGTCCATGTCTATATATCCAATGAATATATATCCAATTAATTACACTTAAATATATCCAATTATATATATAGGGAATATATATATATGATGGAATATATCCAATTAATTACACTTAAAATTCTTAAGGAGAAAGTATGAAAGCAGACATGCCCTGAAAATGTGCTTTTTTCTCCAAGTGCTCATTTGTAATTATTTAATCCACTATGTCTGGAAGATCGCAGATTGTGTAAAATAACTCAAAGTTAGAATATAATTAATAAAAATCACACTACAAAAGACCGAATCTAATCAACAGCATTTCCTATGAATGTGTTTAAATATTCAGATACAAGCCAGAATTATATCTGAGAAAGAAATAAAACAGTCTAAAAATATTTCCTTTGCTGTTAATTTCATAAGAAATATTTTGCTGATAAGAAAAAATAGGACATGGACATCCCAAGGCCCTCTAACCTCCTCGTAAAGGAAAGGGAAAAGAAGACATTTGGCTTTGATTTTTTCCTTGAACATAAAATGTTAACACTAATGCTAAACAACAAAGCAATTTACCAAATGACTAGAAAAATAAATATTTAATTGAGTAATTTTAGGAGTCAAATGAAAATTTGTCTCATTTTCCTGTTTCCATTCAAAATGCACTGAAGAACAACTTATTCATAGTAACAAAGCAGGAGATCAGACCAAGGTTTCTATGTCCTAATGATACAAAAGTACATAGCACAGATTACATCTCCAACCAGCTCCCACAGAAGTGGGTGATAAGTCACTGTTTCATCTTTGGTTTCCAGGTTCAGACTGTTGATGTGAAAGCACATCTAAGGCCTTTCTGATTCTGCAATGTTGGGGGGCATTCGATACATTCAACTGTTGTTGTGACTAGCGATGGGATGCAACAATTATGCCATACAATTCTCTCCAATAAAAGACATGAAACAGGTGTTAGAGAAGATCAGCTTCTTACCAGGGTAAAATAAGTTCAAGGCTAAGCTACTGGGCAATCCTCAGTTGTCCTCAGACTGGAGGCTTTCTCCTCATCTAATCATCACTCTCATCAGTTAGCTTTTTTGCAGTTCTCAGGAGAATGTCATGGATTTTCCAAGATTTTATTGGTCCCAGATATTTTGTATTGTTATTTTTGCATATTTCCACATAACCATTTTTGCTAACATCATCGTACACTTAATTGCATATATTGGGTTGACTGCATTTTTAGTTTCAAAGAGTTCGCTTTCACCGATGGGTGAAATCTGCTTTAATTTCTGCAGAAGGATGGGGACAACAAATGGAGTCATCCATCCACTTCTTCATCCTGGTGATCTTTCAAGAAGCATATACAAAAGTATATCCTGAAGAATGAACAAAGACTATTCAGGTACAAAGCTCTATTGCAAAAATCTTGTAAAATGTGCAACTCTTCATTCCAGCAAATTATCAAGTGGAAGTTGTACAGTAATATAAATGCTAGAAAGCACCAATACATGTGATAATTCAAAAGTTGAGATTTGGGGGAGGTTTAGGAAAGAGTGGATTACTCTTTGATTTTCTTTTCACATAAAGCAAGCCCCAAACAAACAATATATTCATAGATGCATTTTAAAAGCTTAAAAATTGAGAAAATAAGAGATACAATTTATAAGCTATGCCACTCTGAATTACAGTTCCAAATAATATCCATGCCATGTGTATCTCTGGAAAATCTCACATTCAGAGGACATCATGCTAGGCAAAAATCCATTATTATTCTTTTGGAAAATAGTATGGACCCAATCCAAACCCTTTTGAAGTCTGAAAAGAAGATGAATATCATTTCAGGATGAATCTCAGAGAGTATCCATAAGCAAAATCTACAGAACTGAAAGAGCTCAGAAATAAATTAACACAGACTTTTAGCCCGGGGAAAGCTGGGAGACTTGGTGGACTTCTGAATCTAAAGAAATTTTAAAAGATAAAGTGAGAAGTCATCCATATCTACTTGATCCTTCTCATGTTTGAGAAAGTATATCTTTGTGCATTCTTTTATAAACAAAGACAATATGCTGAAAGAACTGTGAGTCATAAGACGTTTCTCCTTCAAACAGGAATTGCCTGCAAGATCAAAGATTTTGGTTGTCTGCCCAAGCCTGATTGGATAGAGTCTCCATTTTACAAGCTGAGAACGGAAGTAGAGGCAAATGATAGGCCAAAAGTTATTTCAGTAGCACGAGCAACTGAACTTGGGTGGTAAGCCCAGGGCTACAGCCCTAAGCACTGATCAATCCAGCCATTTTAAGTAGACTTCCGGTGTTGGAGATAATCGGTTATGGACTACTAAAGCAGCTTGGAGATTTACTTCTAGATGCATTTGGTGGAACAGGAGAAGACTCCCAGGGTCCTTCCACGTACAGTTAGTGCCAGTGACACACTAATTCTGGATAACTGAGAGGCACAGTTTTGGATAGTTGGGCTGTAATGCATATTCGCACGAGGCTCAGTGATGTGTGTCCTCATCAAATACACTGATGAAGTCAATAACTCCTATAGAACTTTCTGTGGTACCTAAACCTTCCTCTCTATTTCATCTCTCCTTTCCAAAATCCATCTCCAGCACTGATAACCTCTTGCCTGGACCACTGTTCAGCTACACAGTACTAAATTCACTAAAATGCACTAAAATTCACTAAAATACACTAAAATTCTTTCCATCCTGCGCACTGCATATCAGCACCTCTTCTCTCTTTCATTCTCTCTCCAACTTGCTTCTTATCCAAATTTCTGTTTCCACCCTAATTCCTCTTCACATCCTCACATCCTCTCTGGTCCTCATTCTGTCAAAGCCACATGCCAAAGTGATGTCATATTTTCATCTCACTCATTTCTTCTATCCCGCAAATAGATCCCCACATTGCAATGATTTTAGGCAACTCTGTAAAATGCACTTCTTATAAAAGTCCCTTTCCTGATTTCCTGGAAAGTTTTCTTAAAAAAGCAAGCAATGGCCATTGAGAAGAAAAGGCAGAACAGACAAGGAAGATGCAAAGCCTCTGGTTTATCAGTTTGGATGCTACAGCTCCCCACCTTCCAGCCTAACTACAAACCTTATAATCTCTTTGCAGAAGGGACATCTTCACCGTCACCATCATTTTTATTTTTGTCTGAAGAACACCCAGCAGTGCTGACTTAACGAAACAGCAAAGGATGGCACTTGCCTTATACAAAGGGACAGTTATCTCAATACAAACTGCTACTGAAAATGATGCAGCCCAGACTTTAATCTTTACAATGTACAACCTGGAGCTCACTGATGCAGGATGCACTTAGGCTGAGAGCTGAGAAGACAGAATTATAATTTACAGAATTTTACGTAAGCAATGAAAATGCACAGAGCTGCAACAATGGAGTCTATTAAAAATAACATCAGCAATGTAGGTGTTGTGATAGCAACACCAGGGGTCATGCTATAAGGTCAAATCATAATGGGCAGAGATCAGAAAAAATTCTATAAGAGTTTTGTTTCATAATGATCTGTAGAAAGTGTGTCTCATGATTGCCTGCTGTGTGATAATGATAGCTTCCACACTCTTAACTCAGGAGTTAATTCTAACATAAGAAATCAAAACAACCCGAATAATTTATGGCACAAGTCTGTTGTGCTTGATATTAATTAAAAATACACATTTCCACAGCTTTAATGCAAACTGGATTTAGACAACCTAGACCTTCTTCAGATTTAAATTTCTTTATCCCTCTGAAAGTGCTTTAAAATGTTTGTACTAAGTTCATCTTTTGGGGGGTGGGGTTGACTACAACAACATCATTATAAAATGATCCAAAATTCCACAGTCTTTATCCTGTAAAGTGCTCCAGGAGGTAAAAGGAAACTATTTAGGAGCCAACTGAATGGTGACCTGTATGGTATTTCAGAGCATACACTTCCCAGCTGAAATCTAGGGCATGCATATTTCTAAAATGTGCTTCTGAAGATATTTGATAAATGATACATCATACCAAACATTTTATTTCCACAAGTCTTTCTTTGTAAGTGATAAATGGCAGTTGGAAATGACTGTCAGTGAGTTTAATGTAAAGCTTCAAATGCAGCCTCATTCATTTCTTATCCATTTTTTTTTCTCCAGTGAAGCCTGTTGCGTTAAAATACTTCCTTTCCTGAAAAATTCGTTTTCATATGAGAGAGTGGCAGCATTGCTGCCTTTCAACAGGAGGTGGTTATTCCCAAGCCTATATTCACATATGGGTTTTATACATTTTCCACCCACCTACAGAGTAGCTGAGACCTTTGCTATAAAATCAACAGCCAAATCCCTCTAAGACTTCAAAAAGTCTCTAGTTCAATTATTTATTCTCAGGGGACAGGGAGGAAGAGAATGGGGATAAAATTTGCTCTATGATAGCTTTTTTTCTGATGTAATGTTTTGTATCTATTCCTTTTTATGTTTTAATAAGGGTTTATTGGGTTAAAAATACCCTCAGCAGTGGAAGAGGATTTTTTTGAAACGTTGTTTTTTTGTTGTTGTTTTTTTTCAAAGAGGAAGAGTTTATTCTTCTAAAGATAATCAAGACAGCATTAGCCTGATTGCCTCTGGAAATGTATTCCTCAGATCCTTTCAATGTAGTTGTCACATACTTTATAAATTTTGGTGCTCTGCATTGCCCTGGACTGGTTCGGCTGTCTTAGCAGGATACAGACAAAACTTCAGTCTTTCAAGTCACACGGATTTGATCCACTTATGGTTTGGAAAATTAACACCAAAGCCTGAAACTGGCATCAGAAACTGAAATCAAAACTGACATTTGCAGAAAAACAATAGTAATTTAGCTAACTAATTTAGGTAATTTTTCTTTACTCTGTCAAGCAACATAATGGAAAATTTGGGCTTATGTTAAAAAACAAGGGTCAGAAAAGCCTTGCATTACTTTGAACTCTGCCCTGCGGTAGATCCACTTCAAAGCTGAATGACATCAAATTCTCAATTCATGAGAATGTGCTTTACTTCTGACAAATTGCACAATCTTGACACAATATAAGCCAATAGACTAGAAATGCAGGACATAGTAAGGCACAGATGAGATCAGAGCAGAAGAAAAGGGAGGTCAATGGAGCCAGTCATATTTATTTGATTTTCTTCATGCTCACCTATATTAAAGAGACCATCTATCCAGTACCAGCTAGTGAAGGCATAGCAACATACCTCCCCCTCAGCTGGTGATGGCAGCTAATGCTTTACGTCCTCACCCCCTTCTTGTTTGCTCCCCACAAGAGCTCTGCAGAAGCAGTTCTGCTGCTCCTTCAGCCACAGAGCACTCTTCCCAGTGCCTGGGAACCCCTTACAAGGGACCTGTCTCAACAGCTAGTGCAAAATGAATGATAACGGAAAATTAATTGCCTTAGAATTACTTAGCTAAGCAGTAGCGAATAAATTCTGCAGGGATTCTAATGAACCGAAAGGGAGTTGCTCGACACATTTTAGAAAGTATAACTTATACTGATGAAGTATTCAGGGACGGACTAAAGCAGCTCTTGAGGCAAGCACACAGGGTACAGCTGCTGAAAGATGATGTGTGTCAAGGATCCCAAAGGGACTAGAAGCATCACAAAAATCAGTGACAGCAAGAACAGCTATTTATATCTTTCTCTGCAGATTAGGATACTATCTATATGTATTCTATACACACAGCTAGGCAAATCATACGACTTCATACAACGTTAAATTTTTGGAAAATCTTATTACTAAGATCATTTTTGCAAGTCAAAATATATCGAAACCACATCACTGGACGTAAGAATGCCTTGCTTGAAAAAAATAACTGAACCGAAGGTTTAGTTATTTTTACAAGGATTCAATGGTGATTCAATATAGTACTACCACATGCATGAAATGCGTGTTTAGGGTCAGTTAAGAATACAGATGAGAACTCTGTGGACTTGGAAACATAAGCTGAATATTTTAGCATTAACGTGCATTCTCATTAATCATACAATAAATGGCTGATCCCTGTAACTTGAAAAATAACATTCAACATATATTCAATATGCAGTTTTTACAGGCACATTCCCAACCCTAAAAGACCTTTTTTAATGGAAACATTAGATTCTACAGCAAACTGTGTAAATCCTAAAGAGCATCTACATAACCACAAGGTAAGAAAGCACTGATCTATGACATTCTGCTATAATATCCAGTTTCACTCAGCGTGCCAAGGTACTTGTTCTGATTCAATGTCAGTGGAGAGAGTCATGGTATAAATAACCCTGACTTAAGGTAAAGGCATAGAAGGCAGCAGTTTGCCACTTCCTCATGCAATGTTTCAAAATATAAGATAGCACTACACAAGACAATTATCTTAAATAGAAGGTGATTAAATGTAACAATATATGGTATCTAAGGGAATTTAATACCTGTGTTAGTTCACTTTTATCTCTAAGGTATGTTGAATGAACAGGTTAAGAAATACAAGGTGGGGAACATCTTGGGAACTTTGTCTAGGCAAGATAGCCTCAAAATTCTATGCTTAAGTAAATACATTAAATTTCACCAGCTGACATCAATACTTCCTACAAGTAAAAAACAATGCACTGAAAAAGAGAGAGAGAGAGAGAGAGAGACCAAGGAGATCAAATTATCTGATTAATTCATTCCCTTCTTCTATATAGAAAATGTATAAGCAAAGGTTTTTGTTGCGCCTCAACTCTATCAAAGACTTTGAATGAGCAATTTGCAGAATTTACAATGTTTTCATTGTATGCCTCAGCAAGATCACTGCTTGTTCATCTTACAGAAGACTGGATGTTCTGCAGAGCTCTTGCAGGGACATTGAATTAACTGGTTGAAAGTAGCTCTCAAGTGATGCAAGGATAAACGTATGTTTAGTGTGTGAGATGAATGAGACTACCGGAACCCTTATGTTTTTACACCTCAGAAACCTGGGGGAAAAGCAAAGCTGGAGAAAAGAGTAGAGTCAAGAGGAAAGGAAGGCAGCAGAACTCACAAAGATGTTGGCCAGAGTCTCCAGAAGAAGGTTTGTTCCTATATCAAGAGTGTTAAAATGACTACTAGACTTCCAATTGAGTATGGTTTTCAAAATAACCTCCCAGCTCAGAATACTGCAGGGAAGAGGCAGGGAGAGGGGGAGAAGGGAAAGGGGAAGGGGAAGGGGTCTGTCATATCTATATCATTATAGCCAATGGTGGGTGTTTTCCAGCCTTTACTTGTTGGGATGACTCTGATGTAAGAAAACCATTTTCAGACCCCTCCAGGAAATACTAGGTGGGGAAATCCAGTAACATCTGACCATTTGAGAGCCTCACAGACTGAAATTTTAAAAGAATGTATTTTTATTTGCTTTGAATTTGGGAGTTTTGTCTTAATGTGAAATTGGGCAGATACCCAGAGAGATGAATGAGCTGAGGTTCTGTAAATCAAGGCCTTGAGTCAGGTCAGATGAATAGAAAGCAGAGCCCTGTGGAAAGACAGCATGGTAATCATTTTTATGTGTCAAGGCATATCGCTCCTGTAATATTTTAGCTAGAAAAACATTTGCTATATGACTAAAGTAGAGAGATCAGGTCCTGAGCCAGTAAGGACTTAATGTTGCTACCTAGAAGATGATAAACCAGACCACTACTGCAGGCTGACATGACCAAGCCATTGAATATCGACAGGTTGGCCTCGCAACAAGTTTTCAGTCTTGCAAAAACCTTTGCAGTTGTGGAATGTTTTCTTGAAACCAAAGAAGATAGCATCATCTGTATTTCCACAGTTATCACAACATCCTAAAGACTAACTACATTAGAATTTCTAATGTAAAGAAATTACATGGAGAAACCCACAAAACTGAGGTGCAAGTCTATTTTACTTTCCCTGTCTGAATCTTCGTCAGCCTACTTTAACAGCAGCATAGTATGAACATACAGAATTACAGCTATGTGCTATGAACAGTATGGCTATCTGCAGCACCCACACTGCCTTCACAGGAAGCTGTCTGCTCCAGCCAGCTGTTCCCCTGCTGAGTGTTTCATCCCTGGCATCTCCTCTCTTCCTCACTCCAATTTTCTTCTCTGGATTTTTTTTCTCTTTAGATTGTGCCATCAAATCTGCTTTCAAGTCTGCCCCCTATACTCTCTTGTGATTGTTTATTCCTTTTTGCCCTTGCTCTTGCTGAAGGAAGACATCGTCTAAGGCCCCAGAAGAAGCTGAGTGGTTCTCATCCCCATTTGTGTGCATTAGAATTGTATGCGAGTTTTAACACCTTGTTAAAATTTTAAGACTTCATGGCTCTCTACCCCTCTGTTTGCCGTAGGCAGGGTAGAAGCTGAACAGCAATATTCAATTAAGCTAATTTAATGTTCTATTGCCTGTCTCAAACAAACAAAACAAAAAAATCAACATACATAGTATGCAAGGCAGGGCAAGACATTTATGCTTGACAGTCTTTCACAAATTGAACAAAATACAGTTTGAAATTAGTTTTAAAAGGCAATAGAGAATAGAAAATGGACAGTTAGAAATTAGTTTTTACACAGTGTTGAAAATATGACTCCTATTATTTCAGAAAAAAATAGCATTCTGTGAAAAGTGGAGCCTGGGTGCCAGCATCTTTTAAAGCTAGCAATGCCTTCTATTCCCTTGAATAGCAAGCAGCACCATCCAGTGGCAATTTTTTTTCTATTAAGTTCTTAATTAAGGCCAACTTAAACACTACAAAAGTACCATCTAAGAAGCACCACATCTAAGATATTATTTGCATCTTAGCATGACTGGAAATAATAGCAACAGGAATGTACTCATTCCCACAAAGACCAGGGAGAGTAGCAGTTCCGATTTTCTTTTTTTACACCATCTTTTCCAATAAAAGCTACGGATTTTCTTCCATCCCTTTACTAACAATTTTTTGGTAGGATATGTGTGGAGGTGGGAAGACTCTTGCCCACACTCTTCTCTGTCTATATTTAAGCACAGTTCAATATGAGAATGGATGGGAAGCAAGAAACCATGCTGAGTAAGGTCATCTCTAGTTTCTATGACTCTCCTCATCAGAAAAAATCTGCCTTAAGTTTAGCTTATCACAATCTCTTCATACTATGTTTCATATACCAGTGAATATTTCTTCTGTTTTCCTATTCCTCTCTAAAGCATAATTTCCCAAGTGCAAATATATAGCCACTCTACTGGAAATAAGAGGAAAAAAAAAAAGAAAAAAAGGACTGTGTGAGCATAGACAGTAGTAATAACAAACGTTATTTCATTTGTAAAAGTGCTTTCTGACAATGGTTCAACCAGCCCACAATGCTAGAAAAAAGGTTCTACTAAACCACATACTTAAATGTGTAAAATGTTGATGTCTGCAGCTAATTTCTGCTGGTAGATGCTATTAAAAAAAAATACCACTCTACTTTATATTAAAGAAATTGAGCTTATGGGATGTTTATTCATAATTTAAACTAGTTAATAATAAAGTGATATGGAAAGAAACTGGTACCCTCTATTTCCATTCAATTAATAAAAATTGTGATTATAAGTCCATGCTTCACAAAGTAAGAAACTAGATGATTTCAAGCCAGATATTGCACTCTCACATATTTGTATTTTAAGGAAAAATACAGACTTGTAAATGTTATTCAAGATGTCAGGTAATTCAAATACTCTTTGAAAGACCCTGGCAAGATCTTTCTTAGGGTTACCTACAGGACAGGATATGAAACTAAAAGCTAGGTACTGTGATAAAACAACTCCAATGGAGGCTCTCACAGAATTTCAGACACCTGACAGTATCACTTTCCTGCCATATGAAGTGCTAGTGGTACTTTTTTATCATTTAATAAAATGGCTGTTATTCTGTCTTTTTTTTTTTCCCTGACTAGATAAAATGCTTAGTAAAATAGTTTTTAAAAGATAACTACCTTCATATTTTCTGATTTACTTAAGTGTCATAAACAGCTAACACTCCATTATAGCCCACAATACAAACCATACTATTAATAGAAAATATTGGAAAAGTGTACACAATTAATAATTCATTCAAATTAATGATCTTTGTCCTTTAATAATCAATGTCTAAGTTACACATTCCTCCTTACGTATTAATGAATTAATAACATTAATTAATGCAGCTCCAACATAGCTACAATTATGCAATTTATAATTACTAATAAGAGCTTTATCAACTCAAGAAACTTTTCTGAATACCAATAAAACTTTCTAATATTAACAAATATTTTAAGATACGGATAAGCAGATAAATTTATTTTCAAGGTCACCAGTGTATTATTCCGTTATCTATAAAAACAAACACACACAAACGGGGAGAAGTCAAAGGTATCTTACTGAATTGCAGAGAGGAAACAATGAGATTTTTAACCATACTTTTCTTTGGTTATGGTGTACCACCAGAAACAATCACATGCCACTGCTTATTGAATCTGAGTGAATAGTGTGTAGTCATTTTAGTTACATACATAGAAAAGGGCTGTGGTAGAAAATTAATGGAAATCAAAGAAAGCAACAAACAGCATACACTTTTCTGTTCCAAACATCTTTGTTTGCAAAAGTAAATTTTCTAAGATTTTTCGTTAGAATTTTTTTTCAAATTCACAGTCAAAAGAGGCTACACATTTTGAGGATCAAAACTAGAAAGAGCCTATCTTGAAATACATTGTGAGCCAATTTAGTACAGCAACATCTATGTAAAACTCTGGACATCTGGACTTTACACCAGATGTCCCTGTAGACCAATGCCAAAACATACTTATAGCCCATCTGTTCCTCAATCACCCTGAAGGGTCAGATGGCAGAGCTGACACCAAAACAGGTAAACCTGAACCTCCTCTTTTTTTTTCCTCTTTTTTCTTTTTTTTTTTTTTTAATAAAAAAGTACGCTACTTTAATTTCCTGTGCAGTGTAGGCTTCCAGGAACAAAATGAAATACTTCATTGTTTTCTACAAGTCTATAAAATAGTATAGATTAAATTAATTCAGAAATACCACAAGAAGCAGGTATTTTTCTCCTTTCTCCTCTGGGAGAAGGAGAGAGAAGAGAAGACTGAAATACAAAGAGGTAGCTGTTCAATATTTGAAGAAAAATCAATTTCAAGAGAATGAGTACCTAGTTACTGAAGAAAAGGGTGACTACATGAAGAGAAAAAAAAAGAGAGAAAGAGAGAGAGAAAGACAGAAAGAAAGAGAGAGAGAGAGAGAGAGAGAGAAAGAAAGAAAGAAAGAAAGAAAGAAAGAAAGAAAGAAAGAAAGAAAGAAAGAAAGAAAGAAAAAGAAAAGAAAGAAAAGAAAGAGGAACACACAGATTTCACAAGGAAAATGTAACTAAGAGATGTCCAAAGTTAAAGGCAATATACCAAAACTTCAAGGAGCAGAGTAGGATGGTGAAGTACAAAAATATTCACTTTTATGGTAAGCATATAAGAGAAATCATTAGAAATTGAAGAGGCAAAATTGGAATCTTCCTTTACAAGAAACATTCATATTTTTATGATTACATAAAACATAATCATTTTTAAAAGAAGCAGCACTTAAAATAAATGCATGAAGAAACCAGGTTCTATGGCTTAACATGTCTCAGGATGTGCTGTTCTTCACAAGACACTAAGACTTCACCAGCAAGGACTGGTTCTTGACGTACATTGAGCTCCTACAAATTTGGTGCCAACAAAGATGCAAACAGCTGCTTCAGAGCAGAATTTTCCCAGTGGTTTTACACTGCTGCAAGTTTGGAGAAGACTGTTTACAGTGAACGCTTGTCATTTTTCAATCAGTATATGTTCCTTTGTCAGAGCTCTTCTCATCATCTGTAACTGTGGGAGGCAGAAGCGCTTACAGCCTGTTCCCCTGTACACTCCCTGATGACTAAGGTAGCAAAGGGCAGGCTAAGAAGGGGAAGAAGGGATTAAAAGATGAGGACTGTGGAGTTGAGGAGGTTGGGGGCACAAGATCTGAGGATCCTGTATGGGGAAAAGGGCTGTGCGGGAGGAACAAGGGGCACACCTTTGGATGGCTCTTGTGTGTTGTAACAGATAAAATGCTTCCTCTTTCTTCACCATTACAAGAAAAATATAAAAAAACGTGAATAAAAAATATAAAAATATAAAAAATATAAAAAATATAAAAATATAAAAAATATAAAAAAATGTGAAAATATAGCTCTAAAACTTGCTTGGGTGTCCACACTGCCTGAAGTTGAACCTATATTGGCAAAGATAATGAATAAAACACAGGAAACTAGAATAAAGACAGATAAAAGAAGGGGAGCAGCAACACAGAAAATGAAAATCCATGAGAGATCGCTCCTGCAGCAACACCAATTGATTTCTCTAACAGTGATAACTGCTAATGGATTAGAGTGCAATGTGTTGAGAAAACAGGACTTCAGGCACAAAAGTTATAAATACTGAATATAAGGGAAGCCACTGTTATGTATACTAAGAATATTAACATCCATCTCTTGGAAGAGTTCCATGAGGGAACCAAACAACAGTCAAGTTTTATTTCTATGTTAGTTATTGCCAGCTTACATATTTATAGTTTAAAATTTACTCTAGTTGTATCATTTGTCATTCCTACAGATATTATGGAGAAACCAGCTAAAATCATGATGCAATAGGTGACTTCCCATACTTTCAAATGCAAACAAAGTTTACTTATAAAGAACTATTTCTGTCCTTGAATTTGCAGAAATATTTTTTCTGCCAACAACAGAAAATTTTCCTTGATTATTTCACAAAAACAAAAAACTAAGTGATTTTAGAGCTTTTTCTTGGAAACAACAGGAAGATGCATGCTTTTCTTGGTTTTGCTCTTCAGTTTCAAGACTTTATTTCCTTTGACACATGAATTGTTCCAAAGTGGCTTTCTAGGATGCAAACAAGTAATCTCAGCTATTATATACATTAAAAAAAAAAGAAAAAAGATATTTTGCAATTGCTATAGGATTGTGTAGGTTTTTTTGAAAAGCTGCATTAAAAAGTATTAAGATTATTCTGGTGTTGTGTTGCATGCCTACATATAGTTATATCAAAATCTAGTCCGAACCCCCTCTGCACTAATATTAAATCTTTTTGTTCATTTATAAAATACATAGAGCCAGTTTTAGCCTTATAAATAAATCACCATTTCTGAATGACATAATCTAAATGTCTAAAGCATCTGTCATGTTGCATGTGTCCATTATTGATATTTGCTTGTGTTCACCTATCTTTCCTACCATTTCAGCAGGTAACAGAATGAAAAGCTTAAGGTACACAGGGGATATGGAAGAATAGTGAGCATGCCAGACATTACTAAGCACCTTATAGACCTGATTCACTTCGCTGTTTCTTTCTGTTTCAGTGGAAATATGGTGTGATTCAACTTGGAGAATTCATGGAGAATGTGTATGCTCAGATTAATTAAAAAAAAAAAAAAAAAAGGTAGGCCCCCGTATCTGTACTTTATTTCAAGATAATCAGACAGTAAGTATTTTCAGTTCAAAGAAGTCTGTCGGAGCCTGTGCTATTTCTGACAAGTTTTTCATCCTTAGTGCTGATTTGAGGTATTTTGTTTGGGTCTGGTAACCAAAGGCTTTGGAATGAAGTTGCAATATATGTTTAAAGTTCCTTGTCCCTTGACTTCTTCGTGTTAACTCAGACTCTCTTTCCTCTTTAAATAATACAGTAAAAGCATTTGTAAATGTCAGTGATATTAACAAGCATGCTCAGTTTAACCTTTTAAAAGTACACAAAAATATGGTTTAAGGTCCCTTAGAAAAGGGAATAAGCAAAGTTTTTTTAAAACCTGTTTTTAAGTTAATTGTTTTTTTAACCTGAGATTTTCTACATCTTTTATAAACCAGACTTGTTTCACTCTCACAGCCAAGCTATAATCCTGTAAAAATACTAAAACATTAAGAGGTGCTAATAGAAGAATGTGCAAGAACCACTGTAATGTTAGTATAGCTAGCCAGAATCAGTTACAATTCAGAACCATTTCCTCACACATATCTTGTTCACTCCATTAGCAACAGTAATGACACAGCAAGGATTCAGATATAGATTTTAAAAGTATGTTAAAGCCCAAGAATGAAACTCTTCCTTGTGTTCCATTTGCAATGTAGGGCAAAAAATAAAATCAAAGAACAAAACATGACTTACTTCCAATATGATCAGCACATAGACACCTACTAAGATGATGGATGCAATTGTTACTTGTGCCTCTATATTCGCATGAAGGTATTGATGCTTCATGGAGAGAGGAACGCTTCCAGGCTCCTGCAGGAAAGCTTGAATGTTTATGAAGATGGTGCCTCTGGGGAAAGGAAGAGAAGTTTTGTTTTTCTTCTGTAATGAAAAACCATTCATTTTATTTACTCATTAATTTTATATTGAGTATCTATAAATACATGTGTTATATTTTTGCAATTGCAAACGACTTTTTTTTTTTTTTTTTTCAAAAATTTAACTTCATCCCTTTAGTTAGCTTTGCTTGGAAAATAATTCAACAAACCAGCCTTGAAAATGCATTTAAAAAGCAAAGGCCAGGTCATGCTTTCCTGCCTCTCTGAAACAGGCAGTGATAGATTATTTTTAAATAATTATCTTATTGTTTTGCTGTCAAGTCTATGTAAACTACTACTTCAATGGATTGTTTCCCTGTCTTGTAGCCAACCTGTTTGGCATCTGAAAGGTTCTAGTTGTGATGATTTGCCGATTTCTTCTTGAACTTAAAGGTAGAGACCAGTTGTACATCACCTGCAAAAGTGTCAGATTTGGTAATATTAATAAAAGTGAGTGAAAGTGATAAACCTCTGTTCTGGGGTTTTATACTTCTTCATTCTATCTCCTTTGCAGTTTGGAGAATTTTTATGAACAGATCAGATGCACCAGCCTAAATTTATTCCACTTCATTAGGTATGTTAGCAGCCCTCAGGTAGGAGCAAGCTTATCCTCAACCCTACATTTGATAAGTGAAGCCAGAGACACCTCTAGGAGCTACTCCAGAGTGGGGAGACCCCATCACACTTTCTGCTTGGCTATAGGGAGCATCTTGGACAGCTAGGCTTCCCACCTAAGCATCTCATCCAGGTGACACAACACCAGGCTACCGTGGCTATTTCCACGCTGCAAGAGGCATACATGTCAGGGAGCAATCCCAAACTTCCAGACAAATTGGTACAGAGTTTCTGGTGTTTGCACAGCTCTCTTTTTGACCTGCCACACAAACTGCATGGTACTTAGACCAGGTGTCCTCCAGGCTCTGCGTGGTGCCCTTGTGGCCCAAGACATTTTTTCTTAAATTCAAATGGCTTGAAAAAAAAGAAAAAAAAAAAGGAGCGAATTAAAGACAATCTGAGTGGTGCTTTTACATTATGATGCTAAACATAGTCTTTCTTGGCATGTTTGAGGTGGAAGACCTGCCAGGAGAGCATTAGAGGACTACATAAGGGAAAACAGCCAAAGCTGTTAAAGTGTCCATCGTCTTCCTGCAGGCAGCAGTCCCTGGAGTGACCTGTCATCTAAACCACAGGGAGACTGACTCTCAGAGGAGACAATATGGTTTGCTCCCAAAGACTGCCTAAGAAGAAAACTAACAGACATGCGGTAGAGATGAGAGGCCCAACAGCAAGATCCTACCCCCAGACATTATGAATTCTAGAATTTCAGCAAACAAAATTCCTTTCTTGCTGATCTAGGAAGAGGACAGAGATAGGAAGGAGAGCAGAGAGAGTGAAAAGAGCCTCAGAAAATAAAACAGTTTTCTGAAACTTTACCCACTAAAATACACTCATATACTGGCCCTCAAATATGGTCCTCAAATGTAGATACATAGATTATATCTTTAAAAAAAAAAAAAAAAGTAAAGAAACTTAAAATTCAGTTAATTGTAGCCTAAATCCTGAATCTGACCTTACCCTGTGTGCTACTAATTGCAGGAAAAGTAAAAATAAAAAACAGCATGATCAGCCAACTTGGAACATCTGATGCAGAGAAATGCCTGAGGAGCACTCAGGCAGGGAAGGTTATTTTGACTAGCGTAATCTGGTTGTGTCAGGACCACCACTGGAGTGCCAGCAGGAGGTGGGCTGCTGCAGCAAACTGTGCTCTGGCTACCTGCAGCAGTGTGAAGGTTCCCTGGGGATCACTGCCAGCAGCATGGGTTACAGCAGTGTCCATATCAGGGGGCTGGGTGATTTAAGAGAATAATTGCCATGATGATATTGTTTGGCACGCTGAGGTGGTAGGACTAATCTTTCGCTGTAGACTGTGAGATTGGGTGTAAGCAGGAATGTCTGTTGACATTATTCAGCTAAATTGTCAGTGGTAGACGGGACATCCACCTATACAGAATGAGAGGCAGCAGTTTGTATGCCAATGCTGTTTATTAAGTGATGAAGCTTATTTTCATTTTTCAGTGATATAAAATGACACCTCATAAAGATCCTCCTTTACTGAGTTCTCAGGAAGGGAGCAGCAGGAAGTTGTTACAAACATCAACAATGAAAAAACCTTAAGAGAAATAAAGTCAGTAAGTGTGACAACTTGCCTGAGAAAATAATTTGCAACAAAATGTGAAAATGTATTTCAGCGAGTGCAAAAAGGCACTTTACAGTTGCTTCTTCCTTCTAAGACAACTCTTGAAATGTTGCCAATTTTTAACACATGAACTTTCATGCAAAATGTCAGTCGAGGGACATCAGTTTTACAAAATTTTGATAGATATAGGAAGCTAAAGGAAGTCTTACAAAGACAAAAGAAAATATAACTTTACTCTTATTCAAATAATTTTTCTAATACTGACCTTGACACACATTTTACCACAGGGAAAAGCATGACCAATTAATCCACTCAACAGCAATGGAAATACAAAAGATAAAACACATCTCAGAAAAAAGTGAAAGAAAATGTAAAGACCACCACCTGCTGCTGGCGTCTCCTCCTTGATGCAGTGTCTTCATTCTGGTTGATTTGTACTACAATGTATTCCCCTGTTTGCTCATCAGCTACATCTGCTACAAATGGACCTCCGATGTCTAACTTCAACAGAGCAGAATCATGAAAATCTGTCAGATTCATAGCTGTCAATAAAGCTGTTAAGGTGTGAATTTCCAGTAAAAATGAGTATAAGTTGTACGAATTTCAGAAAAAAAAAAAAGAGAGAGAGAGAGATTAGTCAACTTATATTGAAAAACACATAGTTCACCTAAAATACTTAAGAAACTATGAAAAGAACAAAACAATTTACTTCTTCACCAAGTAGCACCATTTTGGCCTGGTTTCCTAAGGAAACAGGATTTACAGGATCACAACAAATACTTCTGTCCTTTCCCAGCAACTTTTGAAATCAATCAGTTTCAGCTGACCTTGTAGATCTACTAAAACTCCAAAAGAGTGTATGGAAATACACTGAGAGACTGAGAAGTAAGGCTCTTTAAGTGTTTGTATAGATGAAAGGCTGCATCATTAGCTCAGCAATTTAAACATCACAGAAATTGTACTGGACAAAACACCATGTAAGCTGCAACCACATGGGAAACTAAATCAGAATCAATGCCCCATCCATGATGCAGAATTTGCTTTTTGGTCAAAATTTCATTCACAGTTTTCCTAACATCTAAAAACACATACTCAAGCTTCTCTCAGAGTACTTGTGATCTCTTTCTCCTCCAGCTCCTTTTCTATTTTTTTTTTTTTTCTTTCTCTCTCAGGTATAACATGAGGTGTGGTCAAACTACATTCCTAGTCTAATATAATTAAGAGATCTGCCAACCATGAGAGACAAATCCATTAGACACCTGGCTCTACTAGTTCCAGTACATCTAGGACTATTTAGACTCAACATTGTTAGGAGTTCACTTTTGGCATGGTTGAAAAAGAAGCATCCCTCCTGCATTGGGGAAAAAGGAAAGCTTGAGCTTTGAAAGCCTTCACAGTTTTGTTTTAAACACTATAACAGAGAAATATTGGAATTGTTTTGCTACTGTCTGTGACCAGATAGAGAGCAAAGGCATCATCAAAGGCATCATATAGGTAAAGTGGGAAAAGAAGACACTTGATTTTACAAATATATGCCTTGTTGAGATCATGCAACTTAAACACATGCCTGAGTACCTTAACAGTTTAACATCTGACATTTGACTGAGCATACTGTAAAGAACAAATCTGATGTAAAAAAAAAAAAAATGTGCAAGACTATAAACCTACCAGAAGGAGTTTACCAAAAAGAAGTTTCATTGCCCACAGAACTCAGAAATTTTAACAGAAGAAAAAATACAATATAGTCAGAGGGTACCCAGTGCATTGCTATGTTCTAAAGAAAGTCCTAGCAGATAGAGGAGCAGGTAAGCAACCAGTGCATTGCAAAGTAATATAAAATTCACCCTGCTTAGCTTGGCAAGCTAACCACCATCTCTGTTGTTCACACACTGTTTATTAAAGAATGACCTGCCTAGCCACCCCCAAGCATCTATTTGCTTAGAGAAATTGCATAGGAAACCATAAAAAATAACCCCAGATGCAACAAAGCTGGAAACCAATTCCAGTCAAGAGAATTTACATACACAGCCCTTAGCAAGCATAAATATAAATTAGTACAGTTCTCTTCCTTTTCTGAAGCTTTTAAGCGTGACTTGGCATCATAGTTTTTTGGTGTCCTAATATATGATATTAGTCTCCAATGGAACTATATGTATACCTCTAACTAGAGACGTTAATTATACTTTCTAAAAGGCCTGCTGACCTGAAGTCATTAACCCAATGATTTGGGACACCTCTTGACAGTCTGCTTTTTATTAGAAGTGTAGCCAGTAATTTATGTCTCAAAAAGCTTCAGGTGCATATAATTATGGCAGCTCCCTTTTAAGCAATACTTTTAAAATAAATCCTGTAATTACTCAGATGGCGCATTCAGAAGCTATTATAAAGGATGCTTAAAATTAAAGGGGGGAAAATGAAACCTTATTTTCAAGAAGAGTTGTTCCTTCTTTCTTTTCCTATGAAGATGGGGATACTTGAAATGCTTTTTCCATTCCTTTCTGTGCATTTATAAAACCATCAGAAAGAGCTCTAGCAAAAAATGGTTCTCCTTTGATTGCAAGTGGAACTGAACATCGTTCACTGATCTGCACTCAGACACTTACAGCTGAAATCCCATCAGAGTTATCTTTCTCCAAAAAATATTTAGAGACTCTATCATAATTCCATTGTTAGACTACAGATCACAGCCTTTAGGAAAGGTAGAATCAAACTAAACTGAAGAAAACTTCAGCCATGCTTAGATAAATCAAAATGTGATTTTTTTACCAGGCTGCTCCTCAGAATACTTTTGTTCTGCCTTACCTTGGTTTTATATTTCCCTTAAATTTCCAGAATGTGATCTCTTCTCCGTTTTAATCATTCAGATGTGACTTTAGCTTTTGGGGAAACTACCTTTTTACTTCTAACATCCCCTCTTATTCTGCAGTTTAACCATGCTGGTATTTTTTTCTTTTCTGAACATTTTTGCAATGTGATCTCCAGTATTTGCCTTTAAAACAACAACAAAAACAAAAATCTTCCTGACAAGATTTACAGCTGGAGTTGTTATTTTTTATTTCACTTCAGCTAAGCTGCCTCATTTTTATGTAGTTCCATTCTTGAAATTATATTACTGCTGTGAATTATCCTGTCAAGGGATTTGGGTTTGTGTATGCTTTGTGCACCATTACGCAGTGGCTCTCTGTATTTACATCTGGCACCAGACTGGGTCCATCACTCAGAGCTAAACCAAGAATTGTTTTTTCCATTCTTTGTTTTCTGACTAGCTGCTCCTACAAGATATTGAAGGGTGCATGAGAGTCACTTCATGTCACTTTAGTTTTTTGTAGCTTACGTGAAAAGCATGATGGAATGGGATGCAGTTGCTAAACATTTAAATTATTATTCATTTACCACAGTTTCTACTTCTGTACTGTGGGCATCTGCATCTCAGTTGATTACTTTGATTCCTTTAAAATCAGTGAAAAGACGGTGTTTTGAGATGGAATTCACTGCCTTTTCTTAGGCCACCACATTAAGATGCGAGGAATCACTCATTAGAAGCACCAGCTCTCTGTAAGCTATAAAGAGAGCCTAAGATGACTAACTCAGGTGTAGCTGAGATGAGTCACACCCTAAGTATCGAGTCCCTGCTTTACCTTACATCAAGCCATTTATTCAGTATGTACAGAGCCAACTGAAAAGCCATGATTGACAGAGAGTGTCTGTTATATTTGCATGCAGATGGCTGACTTTATGCTTTCTTTAACATCTATTTGTATCACCTACTCTGTTTACTGTAAAATGTACCTTGAGGTTATTACATCTATTGATTATCTTTCACCAAGTTTCCAATGTGTGTATATACTATTGATCCAGATTTATGACCACGTTACTCATGCTGGTTTCTTAGGTTTATGCCATTTTTAAAAGACATTTTGCCTGGGCCTTACTATCTATTTTTACATTTTGCCCTTAACTGGAGTTATTTCTACATCAGTCTTTGCAATTTTCTCTCTTGATGTACAGCAGATTGCTGTAACTAGTCAGGGTGTTTTTACATCATCCCTTCAAATTGTACCAAGTTGAAACACAAGTTATTCTATTACTGTTGGTTTCCCTATCTGAAGAATTTTTTTCCCCTTTTTGGAGTGTCTGGTTCCATTTTTGTCTACTTTGGATCCACCCTTTCTCTCTGTGCTCCATCAGCTTCAGAAGTTTCATGAGTTCTTAATAAACTCTATTTTCCATAGCATTTTCTCAACCATACCTTGATATTCTGCTTCTTTGCCTGCCACTGAACATGGTCCTCATCTTCATCCATCTACTTAGCAGCTTGAACACTGCCTGCAGGCCAAAATGCTTAGTTCGTTTCCAACAGCAACAACAAACATCAACAATTTTTAAATGTGTTCTGCAAGGACAAAATGACCAAGAATTGTCTGATAGTAGAGGGCTAGAGTAACAACACAGAATAAAATCAAAGGGGAAAAGGGGTAAAAACCAAAGGGATTAGAGAAGCTGTTTCATTCATTCAGTTAATTTATATCTCCTGCAAGAAGAACACATTTTTTTAGGATCTCTTTGGAATTTGAAAAGTCTGATAAATTCTGAATATGTTCTTTGCCTCACAGTCTTTCTTTCTATAAATACCTCTGGTTCAGGGAGCAGAAAAGGTGATTTTCAGTGTCACTAATGGTCATGGCATGATTACAAGTTTTCCTAGTGACCTTTTCTTGCTCCATGATTAACACATTTGCACCCACCCTTCAAACTCATGCAACCTAATCAAAGAATTTGATAATAAGGTCAGCATATCTACCCCTCTTATGTCTTCTCTGTCTAAAGCCTCCCCTATCAACTTCCATATGTGGGATTTTTCTGAATGGTTCCACTGAATTCAACTAAAATGAGAAATCTAGCCTGTGATGTAAATTTCGTTATTACTACTGAGATACATTTTCTACTTCTGAATTTGAGATCTTAACCCTGGATGGGGAATGATGAAATCTCTCAGAGCCACTGAGGAGGGAGCTAAGTCAGTGAAAATAGCCACTGATAGTCAATTTGATATCTATGGCTTTTTAGGATGACCAGAGACCTGTTCAGTCACAACTTGAGATGTATTTTCTCTAGCTTTTTTTTTTTTGTGGTGATAATACTTCAAGAGCAAGTGACTAGGGAACCATTTACAGTAGGTACTGTGCAAATATGTACCTTGCAAAGTGTCAGCCCTCACTCCAAAAAATTTAATGAGAAGATGTCAAACATATAAAGCAAACAATCAGATCAGGACTGAAAGGATTTAAAATATATTTATAAAAATGCAAAATTTTTGGCCAGACTCAGAAAGAATTCACAATCCACTCCCCAGTTATTATTAGATTTCAGGTCCACAAGAAGTTCTGACAAGCAATCTGAAAAATGAAAATGAAATTGCTGCACCTAGAGTGACCTATCTTTCCCTCACCTATAGCAGTAACTGGCACAAGTACAGAGATTCTTGAGAGGGAAGCAAACAAGATTGTAACTGAAATATTGTCAGGGACAGAGTAAAGATGGAAATTCACAGCTCAATGAGGAAGGTGTGAGACCCATCGCCCTAGAACTGCACTGGAAGATTTAACTTTTCTTGTAAAAAGCCCATCTTTCCACTATTGAGAAGTGTAGAAATAGCAATAATTGTATCAGGTGCAGTGAAAGAAAATAAGGCAGTCTATTAGGGAGACAGACACTTCTTTAAATGACGGTGAGGTATGCTAGAATTCAATTATGTAATTCCTCAATAGCATCCACAAATCCCCATTATTTTTTAATTTCATAAAGCTTAGTTTAGTTCTAAAGGTTAATGCACAGTTCTTCTCCAGCTGTCTGTTCCTTATTGCTCGAGAAAAATTTAAAATTTAGCTTAGGTCAGGGCAGAAAATTTTAGAAATGAGGGAACAAACACAGAGTATGTTGAGCATTTCAGAACATTCTTCAAGACTGAAAACTTGTGTGGCTAATGAGGAAGTGCGTGAATAGTACTCATTCTTTCTGTGGTCAGTCAGCTAAAGTAGTGAGGCTACTTGAAGATTTGAATGACCAAAGAGTTACAGAAAATAAATACGTTCATTTGTTAGAACAGGTACCTGTAACTAAGCTAGGAAATGCTGGAATTACTCAGACTCTGTATCTCCTCTTCTATTTTTGTAACCCACTTTCCAAAGGCACATCATTTTATCAATTATTGATGCTTCCCATTTAATATACAGCCTTTCAGCAAAAGGTCTGAAAATGCTTCACAGATTTACACTAATAAACACATTGAATCTTGCTTCCTGTAGAAGAGGGTCCTTCAACCTTGCTTTAGTATAAGCTTATACTAAAGAACTATACTATACTAATTTATAAGCAAATAAATCCCAAGTGTTGTCAAAAATGAACAACATTACCACTACTTTGAAAAATTATACTAAGTCAACTGAATTTGGATCTGGTGCCAATAGGAAAACCAGTATTAAAAAACATCTTATGTACTCAGAAAGCTTCTATTAATTCACAGGAGGCAAGCTGCTGTTTTCAGAAACTGCAGCCAGCACACCTCAGTGCTACATGCCAGGTTTGTATCCATGGGGATGGACAAAGCAAAGGGTGATGCAAGTGAGCTACTAAAAGAGACACAGAAGATAGTGAGGAAAAAAACAACTAGAGTAAATCCAAGCAATAGATAAAAGTATGGAAACATCAAACAGGAACTAGAGCAATGGAAAAGGGCTAAAGAGACATCATATTAAAAGCAAGTCACCCCCACACCAGAAGATGCAGGTCTCTCCCAGCAGCCAGAGACAGAAAGTCCCACCTCCAAGCAAGTTTGAGATCTAATGGGCATGACAGAAAAAACACAAATATCTAAGTGACCCTAGGATGATGATGTCCAAAGGGGATCATTCAGTTTGATTTCAAAAATATTTCCATCTTTGGTTTTGTGTTTTTCAGATTTTTATAGTGTATGCAGACATTGTATGCATGAGACTGCACATACTCAACAGACAAATCAATGTACATGGGCTTTACTGGAAAAGCATAGAAATGAAGGATTTAAAAAAAAAAAAACAGCAAGTATATGGTACTGACTACCCATTTGACACTTTTTAACAGCTTTTGAGAACTGAGCAAGAGGCAAAGTGTTCATTTGCATAATTTAGCATCATATGAGCTAAGACACTTCTTTTCCACCCAAAGCAGTCTCGTATGATAACCTCTAAGGGTTTTGTGACAAGGACCATTGCAGCACACCTGCCTGCCTACCATGAAATTCTTGTAGGCATTCAGAGAGTAGCGCTTAACATCCATTGAGAGTACTGCAGTCTGTCAGACAGCATAAATCACATCTTTGACATTGGTGTGTGAATGGTTAGCATTACCCAACCCTAGCCGAAAAGGTGAAAACTTTCTTCGCTATGTAACAAAATGGAGGACAAACACGTGAACTTACTTCTGCACAAACGAAGACTAGCAGCAATGGTGA
Organism: Anseranas semipalmata; assembly: GCA_013399115.1. Classification (NCBI taxonomy): domain Eukaryota; kingdom Metazoa; phylum Chordata; class Aves; order Anseriformes; family Anseranatidae; genus Anseranas; species Anseranas semipalmata. Next base: position 24,547 of record VXAA01004860.1, read on the forward strand.
GATGACATTTAGAATTTCTCGTGCCTTTTCCAAACCTCATTTAGAAATGAAATCTTTCTCCTTGACCCTTCTGCTTGAATTACCATGTCAACTTGAAAATGAAGCATGGCTTTGCTGGATTGCTTCCTTCTCACATATTTTGTCACAGCTCGTTGACCTCAGGTAGGAATGCAAGGACAGAACATCCATTTTTGAACACATATGACACAAACTAAGAAGCTTCAGCTCTGGGTTTGTCAAGCAAGGAAGGGGAATGCTGTATTCTCTCGGACAGCTATTTGGCTAAAGCATCCTGAGATGACAGATAAAATGTGAAATCTGGGAATGCTTGTTTGTACTCATATCACAGTTCCAGCGGTGAGGCCACACCCGGAGTATCGTGTCCGGTTCTGAGCTCCCCAGCACAAGAGGGACATGGAGCTCCTGGAGTGGGTCCAGCGGAGGGCTACAAAGATGATGAGGGGACTGGAGCATCTCTCATACGAGGAGAGGCTGAGAGAGCTGGGCCTGTTTAGCCTGGAGAAGAGAAGGCTGAGAGGGGATCTTATCAATGTGTACAAATATCTGAAGGGAGGGTGTCAAGAGGATGGGGCCGGACTCTTTCCAGTGGTGCCCAGCGACAGGACAAGAGGCAATGGGCACAAACTGAAGCACAGGAAGTTCCGGCTGAATATGAGGAAAAACTTCCTTACTGTGAGGGTGACACAGAGCACTGGAACAGGTTGCCCAGAGAGGCTGTGGAGTCTCCTTCTCTTGAGATACTCAAAACCCGCCTGGATGTGATCCTGTGCAACATGCTCTAGGTCATCCTGCTTGGCAGGGGGGTTGGACCACATGACCTCCAGAGATCCCTTACAACCTCAACCATTCTGTGATTCTGTGATTCTGTGTAGTAACTGGTTGCAGAATCAATATGCACAATGCAGCGGCTATGGTTCCAACCCAAAAATCTGTGGAAAGACATCCGATCCTCAAGTTATGCTATGAGAGTTGTCTAAAACTTGAACTGAAAGACTTGCTGCCAATACATCCGGATTTGGTAGATTGGGCCATTACAGCCCTGGTGCTGTTCAAGACCACAAATACATGTAAATAGGACTGTTCAACAACAATTTCAAGAAGGACAAAAATACCAGTATGAACAGGATACTGACAGGATTTTACCATTGAAATTGTCACTGGTCCTACTAAATATTCATTTGCTCTCCTCCAAAAAGCAATCTCAACTTCTTATTATAAATGGCCCTTAAGCGCTAACCTTTTCTTCCTCATTTACCCTACTAGTAGTCATGTAATATTGTGTCGTTATTTGCAATAGTGAGAATGCTAACAATCAAATCTACTTAAAATGCATTCTCCCTGCTCAAAGCTATGGACCTGCCCAGTTACACAGAAGAAATCACTGTTTCAAAAATTAATTCTTACCACACCTTTTCAAAACAAGACACCTCCCAGGAGCTCATAAAGTGTATCTGTAGCTGAATCACCTTCTAACATTAGTGAAATCAGAAACAAGTAACTTGCAGACCAGACTGATAAAACTAGAACTATATCGAGAATAAGAAATGTAATTTATTTGCACAAATTTTTGCTTGTTTACTAACTGAATGTTCATCCGTCAAGGACCTTTCACATTCAGGTCTGCATTCTCCTGCAATGAATCATTTTTTTTGCATGGAAAAAACATAAAGGAGTCCTTCACTGAAAAATATCTACAGATCCACAAATCCAAACATATGCCTGTGCTAAGCTGTTCTGGAAACAGATCTGTGAATCATCTAGTTTGCTGCTTTTGAAGGAGTTCACTGAGTAGCATCATGGTCCAAGTATACCCTACAGATATGCTACAGATGACAGCATATAACTCTCCTGGAGAGCAGTTGCTGCAGCCAGGGGCATGTGCTAGTCATGGTCACAGCTATTTTCTGGGGCTTGATTCCACTGGGTCTTCAGGACACTTCTACACTTTAGCTTTCATGCGAAGAGACTGAACATAAGGACTGGATGGGAACCACAAGGCACCCCAGACAGATGCTATTCATTATGGCTCAGATGTGGAGCATGATTGTGGTCTGCGTCAAAGAACAAGTCTAAGTGCAGCCCATGCTCTGTGGACACTGAGTTCTCTCTGGGTATAAGAGAGAAAACAACCATTCAACCAGTTTATCAATGAAACCAGCTCAGTTTTCTTCAATGAAAGAAGGATACAGAAGCTTTCCAGAGGTGAGACAGCCAACATCTGCCAGGACACACCTTGATCTGGATAAATGCCAAATAAAATCTAGAATGAGGGCAAAAATCAAACATACGTTAATTATACAAAAACTGAAAAATACCTGTTAAGACTATTTCAGAAACTTACTGAAGATTCTTTGAAACAATACATTAAATCTTAAGACTGCTTTCAGTATATTCAGGTATGTTTCCTCCACAGCTGAAAAGCAGCCCAGGGACACATAACAAGGACAAGTAATACTCCCTCAGTAAACTTACTGCCAAAGTCACACATTCAATATATTTTATCCAAGTGTCTCTTAGGACAAAGGCACTCAACCTCTGCAGCTAGCTGTCTCACAGCATCACAGGATGGGTGAATTTAACAGCTAAAATGGTGATGAACTTACATGGTGAGAGAGGTACGATGAAGACTAAGAGCAGCTCTAGTGGGAGGGGGGAAGGAGAGGAAAGAGGACTGCAAAGTGGTGGGAACAGGACAGGAAAATAAAAAGCTTGTCTGGAGTCTATCAGCAAAAGAAGGCAAGGAGAGAATATTTCTAAGAGAAAGATGAGGTCAACTAGAGGAAGAACAAAGGAGCATAGAGTGGTGAAAGAGGGTGAAGAATGCACCAAAATAGAACCGAGAATGGGAAAGAAATTTTTAAAGACATGCTGGGTTATCTGCTCTGCCTGCAGAGAGCAGCTTTTCTGTCTTTTTGTAGAGTTTTCTTTCAACCCTTATTTTCTGGGGAGGTCCTGACTACCCTCGGTGACTGCAAGTGCTCACTGGTGGGAACTGCTTCCAGCTGCCCAATTTCAGCAGCCACTCAGAAAAGCAGAGAGCCCACAGAAGTTTTTATACATTTTAGTATCTTCCATGAGAGAATGGCTGCTCAAAGGGCTATAGGAAGAGATACACGTTTTGCTAGGGGTAAAACCTACAAACATTCCCCAGGTTTTAAGCAATATCTGAAGACCCATCTTAAATCCAAGAAGGAATCACTGAGGACACACAAATTTGAGTTTAAACTTCCTGTTTAAACTGCCTGCTCAAACTCAACTACCTGCCCTACCACATTGTCCAGGTGGTAGCTAGTGCAATGAGCAGTTGTCTGATTAGGCATAAGGACCTGCACAGCATTTTTGGTTTTTGCCATCTTGTTCCCACCCTTGAGACATTTTTTATTGCCTAAGACCAAATATCACACCTTGTTTTGAACTAATAGTAAGAAATGTAATAGGAGGAAGGGGGAAATTGTTGCAAATTCAATACTTACAGAGCAGACAACTACAAAGATAAAAAGGCCTGAAACTTTCAGGAATTTTAGACAGCATCTGAAATGTAAGAAACATGTATTTATTGCATGGTTATTTAAAAACAAACCTTTTCTGTACTCTTAATAGTTCTGCCATTTCAGAAACGTCATGTTGAGCACTTACAGGTGATAATACACCATGTCAGAGCATGGGCACCACTACAAAGGGTCAGCAAAGGCTTGGGAAGCCTTGGTGACTATAAGAGCTTTCTGTCCCCACTCTCATTGCACAGGAAGGGGGTTTTACTCCTCGGGAAAGCCCGGTGAAGGATGTAACATGAGCTGGGGCTGGGACCCGGAGCCACTTCCCTGCTGCTACTGGTGGCTCCCAACAGACCCAAAGCAGCTTTAGCTCTCCCTGACCTCTCCCAGGGCTGCAAAGGAGCATAGCCACGGCAGGAAGGTGGCACAGCTGAGCCCAAAGGACAGATTGCTGCACAGAGGGGTACTGTCATGAATGACTTCCTCGAAACCAGACTTCTATTATGCATCCTGACAGGTACTGGGAAAAGATAGTTTGAAGAAAAGAACAAGCTTTAAGAATCTCCCAGTTTTAATAGTGTCTCTTCAAACCAAACACACTTTGTGAGCATCTCTAGATAAACTGTCTAGCAAAACTAGATTTTTTTCCATAGCACATCTGTGCCTTTTGAGGGAATGCCCAGTTCTGGAGGTTCAATGCCATCAAATCTTCTGAAGTGTAAGAACTTACTACTGAGTAGGTTAAGCAAGAATAACTCTAAGTTCAAATGTTGAAAAATTATGCTCTCAAGAAATCTTAAGATTTATCACTGTTAAATTACCGTTTTTTTATCTTACCATAAAAGGCAAATCTTTATTTATTTTTTGTTGCCCATCAGTATGTTACACTGATGTCTTAATTTACAGAACTCTTGTTATTTGCCCTTATTACATCTCTTCATTAATTGAAGCCATTGATGTTCTCTTCCCATTTTTTTCAAAAGCAAACATTAAAACATTGCTTTTCTGAAAGAATGACAAATGCAAGGTTTGATTTAAGCCTGATGACAAGCAAGAAGAAAAACATTTCAAGTCACTAGGATAATTAGTTGAGAAGGGAACAGTGCAATAAATAGCTCCATTGACAGATGCTATAGAACAAAATATTAAAGTGGAGTAATCAGAAGAGAGTCAGAAATAATTTTTAATCACAGTGGAAATAAGTCCCTAAATCGAGTTCATTGACTGAAAGCAACATGAGTGACTGGAGGCTCATTTTTTGAAAAACTTTGTTTCCTAAAGATCCCTTCCTCTTTAGGGTTCTCCAAAAAAAAAAAAGGCAGAAAAACCAGTAGCTGATAAAAATATGATGCCACAGTCAAACTGGTTCAAAGGGGCTACAACATCCTACAAAGTATAAGTGGTAGCAATTTGATGCAAACTTTGCACAGGATAAACATCTAGAGAAAGCAGAGAAAGACGGGAAGCCAGCTAGATGGCTTCTTCCGGAAGCACCAGAGAGCCCTGCTCTAATGAAAAACAAGGCGGGGTGGGAGAGAGGATAATAAAGGTTTGAAAAGAGAGGAATGACAACGAAGGCCATTATCAGTGCCACACAGCTGATAACTTCTTTTGGAGTTGTATGATTTATGGAAAATACCTAGTGCCAGCTTAGTCGTATATCCTCTATCCTACTTGTCTATTCTCCCTATCTTCACATCACAGTTCTGTTTCACTATTTTTGAGAGTTATGTTATGAATTACTAAAGCCCAGTCCAGACTGGTTTAATTTTAATGTATTTGATATTTTCTGTTTGCACTTCCAAATCATCATTCCAAATACTAATAATTCAAATTACTATTGAAACAAGAAACAGCAATAACTCAATTTTAAGGCATAAGAGAAATCAAAAAGCATTAATTAAGACTTTAAAAATTCATAGCCACTTGTCTGTAAGTAACAGAAACTCATCTCAAGGAGCTGACAAGATATAATAAAAAAGCTTTTGGAAATGTTTATTTTATTAAATGTGGAATTTAGATGCCTCTTTTCCCCCCATCTGTTTGTTTTCATGGCATTTTGTATTAAGGAAGCAGTGCTTTTAACAGCTTACAGTTGAGAAGCGATGAGCCTTTGACTCGTCCGTGTTTTGCAATCTGTCTCTTTCTACGGTGCTAATCTGGCACGGTGATGCAAGTACAAACTGCATGCCAAACTGCGCTGATATATGCCTCCGGCGCAATCCTATTTGACTTCAATGGAAAAGCATGAAGTATAAATCTATGAAGGATTTCACCCCCTGTTCTAAACCAAATGATTTTTAGTCTGATCTGCATGTGGTGTCAGGCAGTTTAGCTCCATTTATTATCTCAGCAGAGTTATGCCGATTTACGACAGCCAAGGAGCTGCTCCCGTATGTACAACCAGCACTGTGGCATCGAAAATATTTCACAGGAAGTGCTGCCAGAGGTATGCACTACTCTCCAGATTGTAAACGTATGCTATACTGAAACAATTCATTCTACTCTCCCGCTCAATGCCTTTGTTCCATCAAATACCAGGGAAAGCTACTGAGAGCGTGAAGAAAGACGCCTGCCAAACTTCTTCACATCTGCTCATATTGCACTAATTGCAGCCATTGAAATTCTCCTGCTCCATTTGTTCAGCAGCGGTGCAGGAGAGTGGCACTCCACGCAATACCATATGCACGATGAAAGAAAGAAAACAATTGTGAAGTGATGAGCTAAGACAACATACAGATTGGGAAAAGAGGCATGGACATCTTGTCAAAAAAGGCTCCATGGATCAATACAGAGATGAGGACGTGCAGTGCTGGGCTCCATGCAAATCTGCAGCACTATTAGCAGAGTCCAAACTAAAGTAGGAATAAAGTGTTGAAAATCCAGAAAAGACAGAGAGAATTAGTATCTGAGATTAAAGGGTTTCCTAGCTACAACCCAGGTGAAAATATCCTGAGAAAAATTGAACTTAAGCTCTTATTATATCGATATCTTTTAATACATTAAAAGATTCAACTTCATCCTTGCCTAAATGAGGTAAAAGACTACTTTGAGATAAAGAGCGGAATATATAAATGTACTTAAAGATAGAAAAATACTTGGTTATATTTTGCATTGTATATCTGTGAAAAGCTACTATCATGACTCTAGAAAACATTGTTAGGTACCTAGAAGACTGTGCATATATATATATGTGTGTGTGTGTGTGTGTATACTTTCTTTTTTAATTAAAGACTGATATTTCATAAAAGCAACAAAACAGTGAAAAATAAAACTGTGGAATCAACCAAGAGGCTTTTATGAAGTGGCTTTAAAAATGTTAAAAGCAATATAGACAGTATTTAATTTCAGATTTAGAATAGGTGTCATGATTAATGCTTCTAAGAGCAAGGGGCTGTTGATCATTAGGCTGTAATCAATTTCATCAGGGTTTATTTATAAACTATCAATGGCAAAATATGGCCTAAATATGGAGTGTTATTTTATTCATTTGCAGAAAATAAATCATTTTCTAGCCATCTATACTTAAAAACTAAAACTGATGAAAATGCGAAAATAAATAAATGAATGTTTGAATTCAGACCTCATCTTTGATAAATTGAATTTGACATGAAGGTTGTCCAAGATTTCATATTTCTCAGAAGAAGCAGATCTAGACAAACTGGTCATTTCACTTCCCAGTTGAAACCTTTGCTCGAATTCTGCAGAGCTGTTGTCCCATGAATCATCATCTGTGGTAAAATCTGGATTGTGAAGAGCCATGCACTGCAACCTGTCACACATTTTCAGTAAACATAATAAAACAAAACAGTGGTTTATTTCAATATATAGTAGATGCAACTGACCTTTCATATGCTTAGCTTCACTGTGATATATTTTAATGGAAAAAAAAAAAACATAAATTTATTCAGTACAGACTGAGCTCCCCTTGGTGACACAGCTAGGTAGACAGCAGAGCAAAAGCAAAGACCTCATGATGTTTAGGTCCACCTGGGAGAACCAGCATTTTAATGCACCAGGCAGACATGCCTCAGGATTTAGTGCGTAAAATCCCCATCAGGATCCATCCTTTAGCTCTGCTGTGTCTTGCAATGCACCTGATGCAACACCATATGAAGTAAATGAGAGCACATGACCTGCAGTTGCCTGTCCTAAGGACTCTCTAATCACCCTGACCTCAGACCTTACATCATTCCCTATCCCATTTATAGCCCCTTCTTTCCACTCAAGTTCCTCCAAAGTAATTCTCTGCTCACAACCCCTGACATTCACTTTATTTCCCATCAGGTTTGGTGTCAGGATATAAGAAAGAACCATGCACAATTAAATAGAAAAGACCTTAGAAAAAAAGTATTTTGAGTAAAATGAAAGTAACTCACCCATTTTCCTCTGAGGAAACCTTCAGCAGTGGTGTCTTCTCTGTAAAGCAAGTGTTTCTTGACCTTGAGCTGAATAATTTTGAAAAATTGAAGTGATATCTTTGGAGGGGGAAAAAAAGAACAGTAAGTTTGCAGTACAACAATTCACTACAGTTCTACAGAATATTTTGTTACAAGAGCATCTAACTAGTTAAATATTGTTCAGGAATGGCGTTTGCCTAACTTAAGGTTTTCACAAAGTTTAAACTAGTCATGGTAGTTTTTCTCTTATAGTCATGGTGGACTTGACCACATAAGAGAAATTTACCTCATCCTAAAAGTGGTGTCTAAAATAGTCATTGAAATTCCCTCCAAATGCCAGATGAGCAATAGACAAATAATTCACACTTAGATGCTTACATTTTACAGTGCCTAAATTTACAGTGGAACAATTGCATTGTAAAAAATTCTTAAGGAAAATAATTACATATATTTATTTAAGTTTATGTAAGTATACTACATAAAAGAAAATAAAAGGATAATTTCTGTCCCACAAAAGTCCTTTGGGACATGGATAACAGAAATCTACTAATCTCTACAGCAACCATGCCACCCTTTGTATTAGGGAAAAAAGCTTTATCTGAAGTACATCATCCCTGTAGCACAATCCCTTCCAGTTTCTGTCAAGTCTTGGTTCTGGTGCTGCAGATAATTAACCGAGATTAAGTTATGTCTTGCCATATTGCAGCTTAACATTGTTAAGTTTTTTGCTAAGATATAAATCCTAAAGCTTAAGAGACAGGTGAAGAGAATCAAGCATAATCAAGGGGGTCTAACTTTGGAGCAGGCTTCTGGGAGAGATGAAATAATTGAGCCATTTAGAGCACTTTCCAAAACCTGGCTCTTCCAGAGATGTTTCCCATTAATACAACCATTATTTGATTTGAGATGCACTCAAATTCATTCCATTCGTAACTGCAGTCACTCACCACCAGAATCTTCCAAAGAAATTTCCTAGACATACAGTCAATGTGCAGACCTCACTACTCCTCGAGACACCTAGATGCAATGGCCACAAGAACAGTAAGGAAACCTAAAATGTCTTTTGCTATTGCTGGACTGTGAGGGGAAAAAATAATAAAATCATAGACAAACATAAATATTCAGAGGTGACTAGTAATGCAGTCCTTTAAATATAAGGCAAGTCCAAAAAGAAGGATCGGTGTATTTAACCTTATAACACAATGGAAGATAGCGGAATTCCTTGCAGTTTGTAGAGTTACATAAATCCAGCATAGGGCTACAAAAATGATCAAGGGACTGGAGCACCTCTCCTATGAAGAGAGGCTGAGAGAGTTGGGGCTGTTCAGCCTGGAGGAGAGGAGGCTCAGGGGGAATCTCATTAATGTCTATAAATACCTGAAGGGAGGGTGCAAAGAGGATGGAGCCAGGCTCTTTTCAGCAGAGCGCAGTGCCAGGACAAGAGGCAATGGGCACAAACTGGAACATTGGAGGCTCCCTCTGAACACCAGGAAGCACTTCTGTGCTGTGTGGGTGACGGAGCACTGGCATGGGTTGCCCAGGGAGGTTGTGGAGTCTCCTCCTTGGAGATCTCCAAAAGCCACCTGGATGTGGGCCTGGGCAGCCTGCTCTGGGTGACCCTGCTTGAGCAGGGGGTTGGGCCAGGTGGCCTCCAGAGCTCCCTTCCCATCTCAACCATTCTGTGGTTCTGTGATTCTGTGAACTCAGACTTTGTAAAATTAAAACCTCCAGTTAACACTTGAGCTTGCTTGTTTAGTAGTGTTACCAATTCAGAAGCCATGCTAGGTGTGGATAAAATGGATATGTTTATTTTAGCCTTGAGTGGCTACAGTGCTTGTTCAAACTCTGCTTTAAGCACCATATTTGCAGTCTCAACAAAAGAGAACAAAACGTTAGAGAGACTGAATTATCCAGTACCTCAGGTCAAATGCTGGACAGATTAGAATTCAGGTGCTACTTTGCACTGACACTTCATCTGTGAAGAGATGATTGCATACTCTGAAGCTATCGAGCTGCTTCCTTTTTTAAATAGGAGCACATCATTCACACAAAATGTTTAAGGAGAAACTCTGATATCTTAAAGCAAGTGTTATTCTACTCTTATCATAGCCTTAGATGTAAAAGATTAGCTAGAGCTTTCACAGAATGGAATCTATAAGGATAGTAAAAACACTATCAGAACTTCAAGCATGTGCTCACTGAGCATTACTGATATGCTTCTGGCTAATCCTGGCATTCCACTACTTGGAATTTGCATCCAAAGGTGACGCGTTTAATACAAATTCTAATGGTGGACCTTGAGCTTGCACATTCAGAAATTTAATTGATGAAAAGGTTGATTAGCTGTTTCTGTTGTTAAATGAAATGATGCCACTTGTCTCACACACACACACACAAAAAAAGCTTCCAAAAAGTATGTATAATATGCTGCTCTGATCTAACCTTGCATTGTGCACACCATTAATCTTTCCACAGTTACTTTTCTTCTTTTCCTCATAGGAAAAGGTGCAAAATCTAAGACAAGTAACCAGAAAACGTTCTACAAAAACACCCATTTTCTTCTACTTAATTGTTAATGTGATACCAACACTGCTTTGTGTTATCTGCGTGTGTTTATATATACAAATCTATAGAGATAGATAGACAATCCCCATCCTCAAGCTCCAGCGAGGGCCAATGACAGCGTGCTGCCACCACAAAGCCACCACATCTGCCGCAGTGCCCAGGTCTCTGGGGGGAGCAGGGCAGGGACCTGTCGCACACCATTTCTCACATGCGTGAAAAGGGAAGCAGAGGGTGGAGCAGCTGACCATGCTGTCTCTGTGTAAAGACTGTTGCTTGGTAGTGACATGTGAACTCGGAAAAAAACAGTTCTGAAACTGCTTTTAACCCAGTAGCTTCCCACTACTGAGCTGAAGTACTGATAGCAGCACAGCCAGAGCAGCACAGAGACACTGGCAAGTTCAAAATTGGCAGTTTGTGTAGACAAATTTGGGTGAGCATACTTTCAGCTTCATCAGAGACACACCAGAGGTGATATATTCTGTTACCCCAGAGTGTACAGTAAGTCTTCATCATGACCATGAATGAGTGATCACTGCAAACAGTGCTGAAGGGCAAAGCAGCTAGACAGAGAGGCAGCCAGACAGAGAGGACCAAGGTTTGGTGGAGGATGGTTTAAATGACCAAACCTGAAGCGAAGAATCCAGAAGGCTAGTTAAAGACATCACCCCCCTCTTCATTCTGCGCATCTGTTAACTCCACTCGCCGGTATATGTCTTGCAATTCTTAAATGGCACTACAGAGCTTCACAGATTGCCAAGAATGGCCAATACAGTAAAACTGGGAAGGTTCTTCAGATAAAGTGAAAACCATTAGCACATGACAACTTCAATTTGCAGAGAGTAAGAATACATGGACAAGAATAAGCAGCAGGAAACAGCTAGGCTTGACAAAACAAAAATAATTAGAGAAAAGCAGGAGAGCTTCAACTCCCCCATGATGTGATTACTCTAATTAAAGTATGAGAGTAACATAAACAATAAAGCTAATTAGGGCATAAAAGAATCTTGAAGGCTGAAAGCTCTAGAAAGAAAAGTTGAAAAAAAAATCATGAAAGAACAGCACAGATGATAAATATGAAAGTTATCGTCAGCACCTTTGTACCTCTCACACTTCTGCAGAGACACTACAGCAGGATTTGGTCATCAGCTTCAGATTTTCTGCAAGCAAAATGTAGGAAGGCCCAAAGACCCCTTGCTATTACAGAAGCAAGTCTGCAGTGCTCAAAAACCCTATCAGCATCATTCTCGGTGCTTCTCAGCCCTGCAAGTGGCTTGCAGTTATGACACTGTGTAAATAAGGGAAAGAAATCAGTGTGACATATTTCAAAACCTGAGATCAGTTCACACTTTGAATGTTATCTTCACAAGCAAAACAGCTGGAAACTTTGATCATACCTACATGTTAGAATGGAGTGTAATCTACCTCTACTGAGCAATTCAGCAACGTTACGAGGGAGCTAATCACTAGATCAGCTGGTTAGCACTTTATGGATAGATGCGTTCTTAGGATCTGAAGACAGGTTTTATACCAGGTGCAGGTGAGGAGGTGGTAAGCAGGATACCAGCTGTGTCCTCTGTTTTCTCTCTCATGATTCAGAGTCAAAAGTCATCAGCATTTTATACATCATGAGAAGAGTCATGAAATAATTGCATTTACATATGCGTGCATTTATATGTATATACACATAGACCTTCACACAAAAAATAAACATTCCCGTTTCACTTTCCTTCCAAAGAGATGTGAGAAAATTAAAAACAATACTTCTGCAGAAACACTTTCATTCTTCTGAGACACCATTACTTAAAATGGAAAAGCACCCAACCAACCAACATCTTGGAAAAAGTATTTGACAAGGACTCCTTCAAAGACTCACAAAGCAACACTCATATGGAAAGATCCGTATAGAATTGACATTAGAAAAAGAAGAGTATGTGTAACTGCAGCTGTGGTCACATTCATTCTCACATTTGCTACAGCTGGGCATGTTTTTTTTTCTTAATTAAGAGAAATCTTTCAAACAGAAGATTGTGTTCTTAACCACTTGGCTACTGCTGTGACAGCCTTATATACAGATTTTGGCTCTCTCCACAGGAGTATAGGTTTGTTCTGAGGAAGCGTACATTTTCTGAGCTCGTTACTTGCAGTCATACTTTCCCATTGCTAATCTTTCAAGCAATTACAATTTCTAACTGTCTCCATAGTAACCCAGGAGAGGAACCAGAGTTGTAGGAGGGCTGTCCATGCCACAGATGATAGAGCGGGTTCTGCCAAGTCACAGTGTCCACAGATGAAGCTCCAGCTGTCTGACAGCAGATGGAGAAGGATCCCACTGACACATTAAAAAACACAAGGGTCTGAATACAAGCCAAAGGCATTTATTGCAGAAGCCCCCACAGCTTGTGGATGTGCCACTGCTCCCAAGCATGAGCAAGGTTCACACTTTTTTGGTGGCAATTTCTACTTCACTACAGCTGTATGCAGAGATGTGACCTTCAATCTCCTGCACTCATAATTTGTAAGTTTAAGGAGAAGTAGGCTTCCCCTGACCTCCTGGCCGTGCAGAAGGGCACAAGAAGAGCAGTAGAGGAAAAAAAAGAGATGGGGGAGCCTCCAGCCATTCCCACTGATGGGCTGACAACTCTTCAGCCGTTATTCAGAGTCAGTGGCAGAAGAACGTTGCAAGTTCCGCCTACAACAAGCTACTGCTTTCCATTAACTGCAGATGATTACTTCCAAAGTCTTCAGGGGACTTTGGATGAAGTCCACGCAGAGAACTCCATTCCTTCCCTTAAGCACCAGACCTGCACCTTGACAATGTGAGCACTGACTTTTCAGGCCTTTCCTAATGTTTTTATGCATGCCATTTTAAATGAAAGGAAAAAAATTTTGTGTTAGGAAGTATTGTTCAGCAATGAACAACCTTTCAAACCCAAAAACACTGAAGCAAAGGACACCAAAAGAAGCAAGCATCCTACAGGAATCTAAGGAAGAAAAAGACCACACTCATCCTAGTTAGCTGGCAAACGCTTAAAATAATCACTAGGTTTGGCTAGAGCCTATTATTTAGCCTCATATTGAAAAGATTAATCACACCACACAATGCATTAAGTTTTCACTCCCTATAATAAAAATCATACATTTTAAACATCAGCAAATATAATGCTTCAGCTGCTATATGTTAGGTCATGCACACAAATATCAGAAAAGAGCTATTTCTATGACAACAGAAAGCAATAATTCTCTCTTCTGCAGAAAGGATTGGGTCAGAATTGAAGAAGAGGTGAATATGAAAGCATACATATTCTGCAAGAACATCAACAGTTTTGAACATAACTTATCGAAAATTTCACTATATAAAACGTTAAAAGCAGAATCTCTTCAGGAAAAAAATGTTAGCATGCTTCCCTGAATTAGTAATCACTAACAACACTGTGTAATCTTTCCTCTTAAACAAAAGTCCAAGAGTACTATACAGACAAGAGATTATAACAAAGTTAATAAAAACTTAAGCAGAATTTCCTAGAGGAGAAGACCTGAGTAAGAATATGAGAGATAATTAATCATTCAGGAGTCTAGTAACAACTGTAAGACTTTAATTTATCATTTCTACATTGTTATAGGCTAAAGCCTAATTTCAGAAGCACTGTCTTCTCCGATTAGAGAATATTTATCCTCACACCAAGTCGTATGTACTGAACTAATTACTCTTATCATAACTGTAAACAAGCACATTGTAGAAATGAATTGAAAAACAGACTTTTTTATGGAAACAAAATTAAAAAAAGGAAAAAAGAAAAACACACAAAGACAAACCCATACCAGTGTTTGATCATATTTAAAGCACATTCTTCCATCAGATTTGGTATTTGTCAGTCTCTAATTAAGTCCACATTTGGACAGTAGTTACATGGTACAAGCTGTGCTGACCAAAATGATAGCATTCAGCTTTCAAACGCTGACTGTGGACTAAGCAGTTGTATACATACATCCGTCAACATCATGATATATATGTGCCCACACAGAGACACAACTCTCCATCATGATCTGTCCTCAATGGTAGCACGTCATGGGGGAACTGTTATGACTACCCATAGCAAATGAAGTATGGTCAACTGATACACTAATTGTCAAGGGAAGGATCAAAGACTCCACAGCTCACATCTCTAAACAGGCTCCAGACGTTTCCCAATGACTGCTTTATGTAGCTTCAACTAAATCAGCCAATAACCTCTCAACCCTTTAAAAGCATGCACTATTAAGATGTCAGGGAAATTTAGCAATGAAAGCATTACTTAATCCAGACTCATTTTCTCTTTGACTTTCCTAATTTTCTATTAGATGGGACTGTACAGGATTCCCCAGAGGACTGCAGTGCTGGCACTACCTGACAGCAAGGTACTGCAAGAGGCACAGCCAACTGGCAGGTCTTTTGAGAAGCACTTGCCATGCCAAGACCCCAGGCAAATAAAGAGCATACTCAAGAAAGATGTAGTAAAACGTGTGCTGAGCTTGTCCCAGACGGAAATGGTTCCTTATCCAGGACATAAGCAATGTGCTGACTTCATTCAGTTCTGCTGGATTTTGGGAGGTGGACATGTCCCACAAGAAGATGTGGCAGTGGAGTTTTCTCCTTTATTATTCTGCTATTTGAAGAACTAAGGCAATTTTAAGTTCAGAAATAGCTTGGAAAATAAAACATTTCCTGTGTTTCTTTTTTTTAATCAAATCAGTCTTTGCAGGGTTATTGTACTTCCCTGAAAAATGCAACTTTCAGATACCTCCAGGACTTGATTGCTCCTTTTCCTGAAGAGTCTTTGCCTGGCTCTGCCAGGGGAAATCTCCATCAAGAAGACTTCAGGTTGTGGTTAACAACATAGATTGATGAGGACCCCGCTGCACTGGGTGAAGCTAAAAGAAAATACTTAATCCTTAAGCTGCCCTGAAGCTCCTCTGACTCTACCTGAGAGGACTAAGCTCTTCTCCATATGTTTTCTGCTCCCATGCCATGGTGCCACAAGGGCTGTCTGCCCCACAGGAGGGAGCCAGGAGCAGAAGGTGGCTACGGGGCTGGCAGGGCTGTGCCCTCCCCAGCCAAGGCCTGTCCCACAGCAACAAGTGACGGAGCAGGGACAAGACTGGGACAGGGGACAGGGCCAGCCCAGCCTCAAGACCACCTCACAGGGACACGGTGATGGGGCAGATCCAAAAAGACCACCCTTTGAAGGACTGAAAGGTTGTACTGACTGTGTAGCTGCTGTTTCTTCCTCTCCGTTTCTGCTTCAGCAAAGAAAATTGGAAAGCTACAAGAGGCAGCATGCAAAAACTATGGATAGTCTGAAGGAGAAAATACATTTCGGGAGCAGGTGCTGCCAAAACAGTTTAGCTGTTGGTGACTGCCAGCTAGCTGCAAATTTGAAATAGGCAGCAGTAGCCAGGATTGGTAATGGTCCAAATTCCAAAACCCAGTTTCTCTATGGATTACATAGATGACATGTTAAGAGGTATTATTCTCAAATGCTGCAGGACACGCTGAAAAATGAATCTGCTACAAGGAGGCAATTTATTAGCACTTCTTTAAGCATGGCTGCACTTGTAATACTTTAGCATATTCTGCAAGCCTGGCTTTTAAATGCCAGCTTTTCTCTTTGGCATTCACTACAGGATTTTAGCTTAACCAACTCTGATGCTAACTGAATTTGTGGCAAATAAAGCAGGTGGGGTGGAGCGGCATAATTTTTTATAGTCTGTGAGGCAATTCCAAGAATTTTAAAAGTTAAAGAAGTGGCCACAACTTTATGTTTTAACTTTCTATCTAACCAGATTCTCTTAAAGATGCAATATGGGGCACTGGGATGACAGAAACATGAACAGAAAGACAGGTCTGAGAAGCAACTGGACGATGTGACCATCTCTAAAGAAGGTTATTCTTCAAGCACTGCAGTGACACAATGTTGTACTCCCAAAGGTTTGGGGGAATTATCTTGAAAAATGAAGATTCAGTGTCAGACTGGATGAATTTAAGGATGATACAAGAAAAGGAAGTACTATTAGAAGAAGACCGTTGACCACTTCCAAGATGAGGGAACACTTTCCTACAGAATGATAAGACAGAATTATTTTGATACAATTTTTGTTAATCCAAGTGATGTACTGACAAGCTGTCACATGTAATTATGCTTTTGGCCTTGCATACTCAAAATTTTGTTTCGTGTGCTATTCACCTCAGCTTTGGAGATTGAAAAGAGTAATTAGTAAGCTATACATAAAGATGAAATCATGAAGAAGCTATTTTTCTTCTTTTTAAAACTTTTATTTAAAAATTGCTGCTCTGTATGGTTTATTTCAGGAATTTGGAGATAACATTATTCATACCTGCAACACTTAAAGAAAAAGAGTAACTTTGTCATGAAAAACAAAGTACTTGCATTGCTTAAGAGTTTTAAAAAAAATAAATAAAAAGGTAAGAAAAAGACAGGCAGATGACAGACGTAGAAAAAAACTCATTAACAGCACAAAAAAAGCATGATTGGCTTCTCTGACTGGAGAGGTGTTAGAGAGGGTGGGCAAAGGCAACCCCATAGTTTAAAAAATTCAAGTTCTTATCAAATTAAACTTTGTTTTAGAAAACACATGCTGGATCCCAACTGTTGTAATCTTGCTGGGACTTGTATTTTGTCCTTTTGCCACTATAAAATAAACAAGGCTACTTCAAGAGCTCAGCCTCATATCTGGTAAGTAATCAGGTTCTCATAAGGCATTACGCTGTAACTAGGACAACTCATTTGGCCTTTACCTAGACCCTGATCTCAGTGGATTGGACCCAGCAAAAAATGCTAAAATTCTCTCTACAGTCAGGACATGAGACACAATACTCAGAGTAGGCAGAGAAGAAACATCAGGAAAATTTTAAGATTAAAAAATCATTTGTAGGAGTGATGTAGCTATTATATATTGAAATAACACTATTAAGTTGATAAAATAATGGGTATTTCTTTCACTATAATGGAAGTCCTTCCATTATATTTAATCTTTTCATTATTTTAGTTACAATGGAGGTATTAAAATTTCCTTTTCAACTTCTAGCTGAGTATAAGACATTGAAGTTATTCATATAACTTTTGCCATCTAAAGGTCTGATCTAGGATAGTTACAGTCACTGGCAAAGGACAGAGCTCTTCAAATCATTTTCCTCCACCCCATCTCTCATGTTGATTATACAAGGAACCTGAAGAATTAACTTTGAGTGAGTTTACTCATTAAACAATGTATAAGCCTCACATAAACAATGTCTACATTACAGTGTCCTGATTTTCATGCCTCTTTTTCATGTACATTCTATTTGCTCTTAGATTAAATCTCTCTTTGGTACAAAAGAGAACAGTTATTTGGTATTTATTAGGAACATAAAGAGCTATGAACAAGTCCTTCCAAACGTGATTTCCTCCTTCCTAACAAGTAACTTCCAGTAGAAAGTAAATCTACTTCACTGGTCGTTGTATTCATCTAAGAGTAATATCAGAGACAACTTTTTCTAAAACAGTGAAAATCCTACAGGAACAAATTAAAGAAACCAAGCAGAATAAAAAGGTAGCTGATAATAATACACTATTTGCTGTCAACGTTTGGAGAGTATTCATTGAAATGATACAAGAATAAATGCAGTTTTGTCTCACAAAGATTACACTTCTTCCTGTAACAGCCCTTCACTAAGAGCATTGTAACTGTTAACACGTACAGTTTCCAAGCTTCAGGAAACTCATTCCACAGTGTTGGGTTCTGTTTTGCTACCAGATATCTTTCCTCTTCCTTTAAAAGCTGATATCTGTAGGGACCTCAAGGCTGCAAAGTCAGAAAGGAGCTATCTAATTTATGTTAACAAGCAGCTTTAAAACAGAGAGTTCCAGTGCCAATGGAAGATGAATTTGAAACATAAGATCTGAGTCCACAAACACGGTCAACCTTGGTTTTCCAAAATAATAATAATAATAAGGATTATAAATTATGAATTCCAAAGAAATTCTGAGAATTTCCTTGTCTCATTCAGAGTAGCATGAAAATTATATCTGCAAGTCTCACCCAAAGGGGGAAGCTTATCACAAAAGTAAAGTATAGCGATACCATTTCAGCTTCCTTTCCTCCTGATTTAAGCTGTAATCATTCTCTAGCTAAGAACATACTCCTGTGCACTGAAAAAGTCAGCAAAACAAAAACAGGTCTTTCAGGGTTCAGAAGGAAATTCCTTTTCCTACTTGGCAGGTGGCTTTATTCCAGCAACACA
Source organism: Anseranas semipalmata (assembly GCA_013399115.1). NCBI lineage: Eukaryota > Metazoa > Chordata > Aves > Anseriformes > Anseranatidae > Anseranas > Anseranas semipalmata. The sequence goes on from VXAA01004860.1 coordinate 43,305, forward strand.
GATAACTGTACATCATATTTCTTGATAGCAATGATGCAGTTCTTCCCTCCCCACCACACAGATGCCAGATTCTCTCCTCTCAGGCACTGCTTTCCTTTTGGACCTATACAGAATGATGCTTTGGTTGCTCTGTAATCTCACAGAGGTGATTTCTTTCCATCTTGCTCCTGACCTAACATATTCTTGATGAGAAATGCCATAACATTTGCTATGCATGTTCTAAAAATCAGCACCCTCCCAAAGCTAAACAAAAGATGGACATTGATCACCATAAAAATAAAATAAAAGATAGGATTCTGCTCAGTAGGCATATGAATAATAAGTCTTTGCATCCACATGAAAATTTCTGGCTATCCAGACATGAGGTTACATAAATAAAACCTCATTCTGTGCTCCAAAACAAGAAGAAAAGAGAACAGGGAGAGAGTCAATGCTGCTGGCTACAAAAAAAAAAAAAA
>VXAA01004867.1:491-32891 GCA_013399115.1 Anseranas semipalmata
CGCTACAAGGGCCAGAAGCTGGACCAGTACAAAGCCGCCTGGCTGCGCAAGCACCAGCCCAACGCGCCCGCTGCCGAGGAGGTGGGTCGGGGTCCCTCCCGGTGCCCCCCGTCGGCCCAGCATCATCGCCACGGGGCGCTGGGCGATGCTTTGCTCCCCAGAGCCTGGCCAGCGAGGGCGAGGAGGACGAGCTGCCCGAGGAGGAGGAGGAGGAGGCGGCGAGGGAAGGCCGGGCGCCCGTGCCGGAGCCGGCTGCCGCCAAGAGACCGGAGGAGAGGAGCAAGAAGCAGCAGTGCCGGAGCCTGGCGGAGCAAGGGGGGGCGGGTGAGGAGGGGCAGGGTCCCGGGGGGGGCCGGGCACCCTGGCAGCGATGACGGGGTGCTCTGTTTTGCAGATCACGGCCCCCCAGGGAAAAGGCCGGAGAACAAACCCCGGGTGCCCGTCCGCTACTGCACCCTGGGCACCCGCGACTCGGCCAGGTAGGGTGCGACGGGGCCGGGGCCCGAGCCCCACCGGTGGCCCAGCCATGTCCCCACGTGGCCACCAGCATCGCTGGCCCCGTGGGTGCCGCTCAGGCAGCGGGGAGGGCCAGGGGCTGCCCGTGGCACCGGGGGCTGTGGCTCTTCCAGGAACCCCCAGACCCTGGTGGAAGTGACGTCCTTCGCCGCCATCAACAAGTTCCAGCCCTTCAACGTGGCCATTTCCAGCAACGTCCTCCTGCTCCTGGTGCGTCCCCTCCCCACGGGGTCCCACCGGGGGGATTTGCCCGTGTCTGGCGGGTGGGAGGGGACGGGGACAAGCGCTATCCCTGCCAGCCTCGTGCTGCTGGGGACATGCACAGGGGGCTAGTGGTGGGGGGCGAGTCATCTCCCCCCTGCCCCGGTGATGGTGGTTTTGGGGCAGCGCTGCTGACTTTGGCTTTTCCTTTAGGATTTCCACAGCCACCTGACGCGGAGCGAAGTGGTGGGGTACCTGGGGGGCCGGTGGGACACCAACACGCAGCGTAGGCACCGGGGCGGGCGAGCGGGCAGCCCCCAAGCCCACGTCAGAGCCACCCACCCGTGCCTCCCCCCGCTAGTGCTGACGGTGCTGCGAGCGTTCCCGTGCCGGAGCCGCCTGGGCGATGCCGAGGCCGCGGGCGCTGTGGAGGAGGAGGTAAAACGGCCCCGCGGGTGCCCCGGAGGATGCCGAGGGGCCCCGGACCGACGGCAACCCGCTTCTGCCCGTCCCAGATCTGCCAGAGCCTGTTCCTGCGGGGGCTGTCGCTGGTGGGCTGGTACCACAGCCACCCCTTCGGCCCCGCGCTGCCCTCGCTGCACGACATCGATGCGCAGATGGATTATCAGCTCAAGCTGCAGGGCAGCGGCAACGGCTTCCAGCCCTGCCTGGCCCTCATCTGCGGTAAGCGCGTGGCCCCCGAGCCGCGTCCCCCGGGGGTGCCGGGGCTGCTGCCCCCCCTGCCTCAGCCCCGTCTCTCCTCCCAGGGCCGTACTATCACGGCAACCCTGGCGTGGAATCCAAAATCGCGCCCTTCTGGGTGATGCCGCCTCCGGAGGTAAGCTGTCCCCTGTCCCTGCCGGGGGGTGGTGGCAGTGGCACAGTTCCGAGGGCACGTGGGTGGCCCCAGCGCTGTGCCGGGTGGGATGACGCCGCTCTCTTGTCCTCCAGCAACGGCCCAATGACTACGGCATCCCCATGGATGTGGAGGTGGCCTACATCCAGGACGGCTTCCTCACCAACGACGTCCTGCAGGAGATGGTGAGCGTGGGGCGGGGGCCGGGTCCTCGCCCCCTCCTCCAAAACCCCCGTCTGCCCCAGCAAGGACAGCTTTCCGACCCCTCTGGGGCCAGGCTTGGGCCCCTGCCACCCGTCCCCATCCTGCTGTTAGCCCCGTGGTGGTGACAATCTCCATTCTCCATCCCTGTTGTGCTGCTGGGGTCTCGGTGCCGCGGGGCAGGGGGCTGAGTGTGCCCAGCCCCGGGGCTGCCCCGGTCCCCGCAGCCCCTCTCTCCCCTGCCCCAGACGCTGCTGGTGGAGTTCTACAAGGGGGCCCCCGACCTGGTGAAGTTTCAGGAGCTGTGGAGTCAGGATCAGACCTACCTGGACAAACTGAAGGTGAGAACACGGCGTCTTCCTCTGGGCTGGGTGGGGAGGGAACGTTTGCTGTGGCCTCAGCTCCACCCACCCTGCTCCTCCCTGGTGGTTTTAATAAGCTTTTTATTTTCCACCCTGGTGGCGGGCAAAGTACAGGGAATAGAAAGCAAAGCCCTGTTTGGGGCTGGGGGTGGATGCAGTAACCGGGCTGCGTTCCTCTCCCAGGGCTCCCTGGCCTCCCGCACCCCCAAAGACCAGAGCTTCACCCACATCCTGGAGCAGATCTACAGCCTCCTGAAGCACAGCAGCTGAGGAGCCGGGAGCCCCGTTCGACTCGGACCAGGTGCCTTCCCAGCACCCAGAGGAGCCCTCAGCGAGGGGCTCCAGGCACGGGGCAGCGCCACGGGGACCCCGCGTTGCCCGCTGCTTCCAGGAACCCAGCGGAGGGGTGCTGGGCCCCTGCCGTGCCCCGCAGCAGGCGCCTGGGGTGTCCTGCGGCTGGGCCAGCCCCGGGGCAGCGGTGGTGGGGAGGGTGATGGTGGTGGTGGTGGTGGTGGTGGGAGTCTCGCCTGCACGTTGTTTGTGGAAGTGGTAGCTGATTAAAGAGCAGTTCCTGAGATGCGGCAGGCGTGCGGCTCCGCTGGGTTGGGGACATCCTGCTAAGCACGGCTGCAAGTGACAGGCGGGTGGCTCCGCGTGCCATCAGGCTGCTTGCTTCCAGCGGCCAGGTCGGGGGGATGCTGACCCAGGGCTGCTCCTCCAGCCCTTCACGGCCCCAGGAGCACAGCGGTCCCGTCCCTGCCCCTGCTTGGCCGCGGGGAGGGATCCAGCCTCGTGCGTACAGAGAGGATGCAGCCATTAGAAAGAAGAAAACATTTAATACTTTTATTCAGAGATACAAGTCGAGATCTGTGGGTCGTCTTTTTTTCCCCTAAAAACCAGGAGAAACCATTACAAAAAAGGTCTAGCAAGTTGTCCCAGCTGACAGACTCATCTCAATCCACCTGAGCAGGAGCCAGCGCTCCCGGGGCCATGACTCCAGCCCCCAGCAGGATGGGGACAGAGGCGAGGGCCCCGAGGACACCAGTCCCTTCGGCTCCCTGCGCTGCTGGGAGCATGGGGGAAGCCGCATGTGCCCCCACGTCCTGCACCAGGGTCAGGTGCTGGTGCCAGACAAGGGTCGGCTCCTGCATGGGGGGGTTCAGCCCGCTCGGAGCACGGCGCGGCAGGGGACCAGACATACATCGACATGCATGGTTAAAAACATTAAAAAGGTTCTGTGTAAATGTAACAGGAGACGGGAGCAGCAGGGACAGGGACGTGCTGCAGCACGGGGCTGGCAGGGAGCTACGGCTCGGCTGCCGGCCAGGAGGGGAGGATGCTGGTCGAGGAGAGAGGTGCCGAAGCCCTGCCAAGCCCTGCAGCAGAGGTGCCAGGCCCCACGAAAGGGAGGAAACCATTTTTCTATCAACACTGGAAAAGCAAGGAAGCGAGTCGGGGGGGCTGCAGGTGCAGGAGGCGGCGCTGCCCCCTCTGCCCCGGGTGGCCAGGGGCCCCATCCTGACACCTTGTACAGGGAAAGGGGCTGGGAGGCTCGGGCCCAAGGGGCCCCCAGGGCGGCTGGGAGCAGGGCAGAAGGGGTGCAGAGACGTACGCTGACTTTTCCACTGAACCTGTTTGCAGGTAGCAGAAGCCGGAGGGCGCAGAGCCCAGCCCACAGCGTTCTCCCAGCTGGTGCAGGGTGGCCGCGGAGGGGCAGAGCAGGGGCAGGAAGGCACGTGAGGATCAGCCTTGCTCAAGCCAAGCAGCCGTGAGGGGCCTGTGGCTCAGCCTCGGGGGGTGCTGACGGCTGCTGGGGGCATGGGGAGAATAAACACAGAGCCACAGGGTGAGAGCATCTCGCACGGGACCACACTGCAACCTGCTCTGCCCTGCCCCGGGCAGGCCCCGGGCTGCAGCCCGACTGCTCCCTGCGTTACCCCCCAGCTCTGCGGGCAGAGCCTGCAGTAGGAAAAGCCCAAAGCTCAGAAGCAACCCAGCTTAAAGCACTTCCAGGGCAGAAAGGAGCAGCCACCACCTTTGGAGTCAAGCTCTGCCGGGGGAAGAGGGCAGCGGGCTAGCGGCACACACCGGCCATCTCTGCTCCATCCCTCCAGGGAGGGGAGGGACGGCGCAGAGCCCCGGGCAGGGCTCAGCACCGCCACGGGCTGGTGTAGTGTTGGACCTGTGTCGTAGTGTTGCTCTGCCCCTGCTGAGCCGCGGGGCGCTGAGGAAGCCGCGGTCCCCGGCCTGCATCGGTGTCAGGGGCTGCGAGGGCGGTCGCGTGTCCGTGGGGTAGTGTTCAGCAGCAGCTGCCCGCACCGGGGCACGAGCTGGGGCAATGCTCTTGCCCTTCCACAAGGCTCGGGGCCGCTTTGCCCCCGCCACCGCTTGCCTGGCCCTGGGCCGTGTCTCCCTGTGCTGATGCTCAGCACGAAGGACACCAGCCCCGGCTCTCCGGCACAGCCGCCCTGGTTCGCATGGACACTCGACCAAAGGAAAGACAAAAACTGGACAGCGAGAGGCCTGCGACCCAGCTTAAATGTAGAGACTGGGAGGAACCTGGCGGGGCTCATAAAGTACCTAAGTTCAAGCACCAGAAGGACAAAAAAAACAAACAAAAAAAACCAAATTCTCCGGGGTGGGGGCCATTCGACCCTTCTGGCTTGTTCCCTGGTGGCAAACTCGCCGTGAGATGACACAGAGCTAACGGCCGCGTCTTCTCCCCCGCCCCGCCGGAGAGGGCTAGTGTCAGGACAAACGTGGAATGCAGACTCGGCCCCACGCCGCGGAAGGGGCGCGAGCGGAGCGGGGACGGGGAGAGATGGGAGAGATGCCGTTTCACTGAGGTAGCGGAACCAGCACTTCCACGTAGTTGAGCGGGAAGAAGCCCGACTGGCCATTGATCATGCCCTCGTACCAGTTTTCGTCGATCTGGTTGGTCAGGGTGATGATGTCGCCTTCCTTGAAGCCCAGCTCGCCATCGTTCTCGGGTTCGAAGTCGTAGAGCGCCTTGCAGCAGGGCTGGTCCAGGTGAGCTGCGGGGAGAGCGCGTGGGGACGGGTGAGCTGGCCGCCTGCAGCCTGGCCCCGGCCCCGCGCGGGACCATCGGGTCTGCTGCAGCCAGGTTTGCACAACCCCGGTTTCAGGAGCGAGCGCCAGGGCTCTGCCCTGCCGGGGAGAAGCTGTCCCTTAGCTCTGCCCCCAGGATGGTAAAACGTTAACTTGGTTTGAACTCCTTGGTGGGTTTTAGCTCGCTAGTTCCTCTGCCTTCTTGCTCCAAACATTTCCCTCCGTGACCTTCTCCCAGAGCAGAGCCCCGGGCCCAGCACCCGGTGCTGCCTGTTCCTACCCCAAGTCCTCACACTCCAACGGGAGAAAAGCTGAACCCCAACCTAAACCACACCACCACTCGGACAAAGCACTGGAAACCCGGTGGCAAAGGCCGCATCTTTCCTCCAGGGGTCAGAGAAGCTGCTGTGCAGGCTGTCATCAGTCAACACGGGGCTTAGACATCAGCATGTGGGGAAGGAGGAAGAGCCCGGGGGTCCCAGCCAGCTCTCGGCTTTCCAAGGGTCACTTGTCAGCAGCACGGGGACACTGGCGAGGCCACAGCCACATCCGTGGCTGGGCTGAGGGGAGGGAACCAAAGTCTCTTTCACACGCCTCAGCTCTTTGATGCCAGGTGCAGGCCTTCTGCCAATGGGATTAGGGGCGTTTTGTACAAGGGAAGGCTTCTGCCTGCTCTGTTTGTGCACCGAAATGCAAGTTTTGGGATGCGCAGGCACTAAACTTTGCATTTGTAGGGATCCTACTGAGAACAGACTGAGCTAATGCAGACCACCATGGTCTCCAGGGCCCCAGTTCCCTTCCCTGTTGCTCCAGAGCCTGGCGGGGCTCTGTGCTAGAGCCCTTCCAAACAGGGCAGGGGGAACAGCACAAAGGCAGGCCAGCACATCTGGTCTGCTGAACGCCCACAGCAAGAAAGGACCCAGCATTGGAAGAGAACTCGGAAAACACCAAAAGCAGCAGCCAAGCAGGTTCATTTTTGAGAGAACTTCCCAAAATACCAGGCTGGTCCCACAACCACAGCACTTCCCCTGCACCTGGCTCCTCAAGACCTCCTGCCCCATTGCTGCACCACCACGAGCCCCTTGCTTTCCCCACTCTGATGCTTCCGAGCCACAGATCCAGCCTGGCCTCCACAACCCCGTGAAAGCCCCTGAGCCCCTTCAGGGGGAATGCTGACCTGTGGACCCTGCTTGGGGCCTTGCCTCACCCCACAACCCATCCGAGGCTGCTTGCTGCCCAGACGGGACCACACGCCACAAAACCCACGCCGTGTACCTAAGCACTGCCCGCTCCGTCCTCAGCCTCCAGCTGCAGGGTAGGGGGGCAGCGGGTACTAGGAGCAGGAGCGGGACAGATCAAGGCCGGGTCACTTGTAACAGGAACAAGATGTCTGATACCTCCTGGAAGAGCTTCTGATCTCTGTGGTCTCATGCAGGGCATGCCTGCATGATGATTGCTGCTACAGCTCCTCCGGGTGAGCAAAGGCCCATGCTTTGGGGTGGTAAATATCAATATAGCGTGGCTGGGTTAATTTGGGCCTAAGTTAATTTAGTAGAGGCGAGGTTTAACTCGGCTGTTCCGCTGGCCCGGCACGGTGGCTCAGCACAGAGGTATTAGCGACTCCAAGCAGCAGTGTCAAGGAAGGAGGAGCGAGGAGGGATGGGGAGAGATGGTCACACGTCATGCAGTGCAGTGCAGAGGGAGGAAACTCACGGATACTCCTGACGGAGGCCCGGGACGGCTTGTCGTATCGGAAAGAGGAGGAAGCTGCTTCCAAACAAAAAGAGACATGCTTAAAACAACGTGAACTGGAGAGAGGGAGAGGCAGGGCCCACGGGGAGGTTCTGTTAGGAGAAACAGGGGCATCCTGCATGCTGTTAGAAACCTGCCTGCCTCACCGGGACCAGGGAGGGACAAATGCAGCGTGATGGAAGACGGGGAGGGAGTGAGAGACGTTTAATTTTTCCTGTCTGCCATTGCTGGCTCTGACCTGGCACTATCAGCCAGTGACCCGGGCCAGAGGCCCTGCTGGGTCTTCCCCAAAGCCAATATAATGAAGGCTGCTGGGCCCCAAGAGAAAATAGTCCAAGTGTAGAGGTATTTCTGACATTTTCAGAGCCAGCAGTCCATGCAGGCACATCCAGCACACCAGAAACATCATTTCCAGGCAGAGTAGCTCCCCTCCATCCCCAGGACACTGCTCCAGAGGCACCTGTGTACACATACATGGGACAACTTTACCTGAGACTTTAGGGGTAGGATTGCAAGAGAAGCCCCCGTTAGATTGGTCAGTCTCTCCAAAGTCATATGTCTCCCTGGGTTTGGGCTTGTATTCCCGCCTGGGACGCGAGGAGGCCTCCCTCATTCTGGAAGAAGAAAAAGAAATGTGGATAAATTGAAGTGAAAATGCGTATGATGAGATCAACTCATGTCTTGCCTGTTGGTGAGAACGCTTCGGAGAAGGGATGCTGTTGTCAGGGCTAGAACAGGAAACCTTCCCTCCCATGTCCCCAGCAGCTCCTGCTGGCCAAGGCGAGTATCACCCACCCCTCGCAGCCACAGAGACGAGCCTCGGCTGTCTCCATCTCAGGCCTGTGACCGAGCCCATCCCGCAAGCTACATTATGTGCTAATGGGTTTACACGCAGGGAACTGAGCAACGTGGCTGTGCAGGGCAGCAGATTTGTTTGTAGACAAGAATCTGCACAACCCTCTGTGCCGGGGCCTTTTGAAGATGGATCTAGCTCAGGATTTGGGACCTCGCCCTTAGTAGAGGGCAGCACGCCCCAGGCGTTGCTGTGGAGGTGTCTCAGGCAACCGTTGCTTTCAGGCCAGCAGAGGACACTCGTGCTGCAGTTTGAAAGCTCCCACCGGCAGGATATTCCCAGCTCTTCTCAATTCAAACCAGACACAGCCTCCATTCAGCAGTTTCTTCTGACAGAAGAGCAGCAGGGCAGCATCACTAAATCACCCCGAGAAGTGGAGACACTGCCCTGGCTCTGTGCAACCCCCTCTGCGTCAGGCTGACGAAGGCACGTCCCTGGCTCGGGAGGGAAGCCCCAGAGGCAGCGAAGCCAGCTCTCCTTCCACGGACAGGGCTTGGAGAGACGCTTGCTCAGGTGAGGCAGAGCAGCAGGAAGAGTGGCCACGCAAGCCACGGCAGCCACATGAACCAGCTCACCGGCTATTTCAACAGCACCTCTGTGCTGCTCGGCAGCAACCATGCATTCTCCGGGGCCACCGGCAGCGTGTGGAGGTCGGGCACTTGAGGGCGCAGGGGGAGCAGCAGGAACAGGCCACTCCGTGGCTCTGCTGGCCCCAGCGCTCCAGACACCGACCTGCCCTTCGTGAACAGGTTCACGGGGCTGAGAACTCCAGAACTGCACGTGTGGCAGTCCCACAGCCATGGCAGTGCCCACCAGGAGGACCATCGTGGAAGCAGAAGGGGGAGCAAAGCCTTGCTGGAAAATGAGGAGTCTGGCAGGGGGCTCACTGGTGCCTTCCTTTAAGGAGTTGATAAAAGTACTCTCCCACTGGCCTGTGGCCACCACACCATCCCCACCACACTGCATTCGCTTTCCAGTCTTCAGAACAACTGGGAACCGCTGAAGACATGGACCTTCCTGGCCCACAACACCCTGGCCAATGTCCAGGTGCTCCAGCTCCTTAACCACAACTGAAGCTAATGGCACAAAGACACTAAGCGAGGAAGTTCCAGGTGACACAGGGTGACAGGCATGTCCAGGTCATGACATCCAATCCATCTGCTCCAACAGCATGGTTACTTGATCCTGGGTCTGGCCAAAAGGCACTTCCTGGAGGACACTCCCACACTCAACGTCCACAATGCAAGGAGCTGTGGGTGCTGGCATTAAGGGGATTTCACCCTGCACCTCCACCCTTCCCCTGCCAAATTCAACACCAGCCTCCCTGGGAGCAGCACACCCCGTTTCAGGCATGGCTCAAAACAGCAGAGACCACTTGCCCATGGAGCAAGCACAGACGTTTTGTTTCGTATTTTAGAATTGATCTGAAGGAGGTCTGGATTGAAGCTTTAGGGATTTCAAGAAGTGGTTTTAACACCAGCGGGTGGATTTAGAGGGGGAGTCAGGTATTTACAGACAAGTGTCACAGGGAGAGCTTATGGCTGTGAAAGCAGAGTGCCTACAGCCCCCAAGACTCACCTGCGTTTGAGTTTTTCCGCAAGCTCGTCCAGGATCTGCACTGCCTGCCTGTGGTAGTCCAGCTGGGCATCCACGAGGGCTGAGAGCTGGCTCACCTGCTCGATCTGCGAGAATCACACCAAGGCAGGATGAATGGCTCCCCCTCGCTGCCAGGAGACTCCTGCTGCACGTGGGGGCTGAGACCATGCTGGGAAATGTGCACAAGGGGCAGCTTCCCCGAGGAGATGAGGATGAGGTTTGGGATTTCAGATACTAGAGGTCAGGCGCTGGCTGAGACTCAGCAGAACAGAGGCCACTGCCTACTGCCCTCTGGGCTTCCCTAGCTGGTCAAATCCTTCTCGAGTGAGCTGCATTACCTGGCCAAACTTATTCCCACTGGCACACATGCACGTTGAGAAGGGACCCCCTTGGTACAAGCCACAGCCTCTCCTCCAGCCAAGAGCTGGATCAGGAAGAGGGGGGCTGGAGGAAGGATAAGAGGCCTACCACCTGCCTGCTGGGCACCCAGGTCTGGGTTATCAGAGAGCAAAACCACACTTGCAAAAAGGAGAGTGGAGGTTAGGTCTTTAACTCTTCTGTTCCTCGAGAGATCCCACCCTCATGCAGAGGGAAACAAGAAACCCACCCATCGGCTCTCAGCCCCAGGGGCAGCGAGGAGCCCACACCCCCTCCGTGCACTCACATCAGTTTCTAGGAGGTTGTGCATACTGGTCTCCGCTACTTCCTTGGACTCTTCAAATTTCTCCATGGCCTGTCGGAGTTCCTCATCAGGGATTTTTCCCTGTCGTTTCTTCTTGTAGTCAAAGTCCAAGCGTCTGCCTTCCAGCTTCTTGAGATGGTGCTGGGAAAGGGATGGTTATGAACAGTAAAGAAAAAGAAGGAAGTGCCAAAGACTGGGAGCAACCAAGTTTTCCTGCTGGGAAGGCAGCTCTAAGTTACAGGCCAGGCTCTTTCATTTCAGAAACCTGATCTCAGAGCACACACTTCTGTGGCTCCCACCTTTGTTCAGACTCCTACGAGGCTCCAGCTCATGATGGAGAGCTGCAAGTCAGGGCTGCTGTGACATGATGGGGAGGAGCAGACCGTTTGAACTCGGTTTGGCAAAGGATTACTGCTGTGGGTGTGGGTGCTTTTTACAAAGAAACAAACCTCACCAAATTGGTACGAAAATACAATTTCAACCCCTTCTAGTTGAGAGCTGGAGGAAAACACTGCAGTGAGTAGCCCAGGTCTGTTCCCCATGCAAGGTTTTCAGGGAGATGAAGAGTTGGCCCACTACTTTCCGCTCCCCATGAGTGACAGGGATCTCTGGAGATCAGGAATTGGGATGCAGGTTCTGGGCATTGCATCCTGTGACTGCTTAGGGCCAGAACTGTTTAAATTAGCTCTATGGCAGCCTGCAGAACTGGAGTGCCTGGCAGATAAGTACTAAAAGAGTAGTTGGCAGTTATTTTATCTGGGACACCACTGTAAGCAAATAATTCACTCGAGAGAGTTGCCTTGTGAATTATAGGTTTGGGTGGATCCTATTACAAAGCCTGGCCATGTTTTGCACGGACTTGTCTCTGTGGTAGCACAAGGGAGCTACCAAGCTCCATGTCTCCCTAGTGAGACACCAAAGGGCCTTCTGGAAATGCTTCGTCAGAGGCCTAGAGGGAAGCTTGCTCATGGCTTGCAAGTTATGCTATAGGATCCAGGATGTGAACATAACAGAGCCAACAGCTGTAAAGACCACTGCAGTTTAATGCCAGGCAGCCCTGAATGTAACACGACTGGGACCTCACAGCACAAAGAACCAAATGCAAGAAGCCCAGAACATAGGTTGGGAGACACTCCCAAAGCATCCTCCATAAAGCATTGTAAATGAAGGAGCAGTAGCAGCAGCAGTGGTGCTGAGTGCACTGAGCAGGGGAGGAAATACTAGTGAATCTGGAGAGAGAAAGCACGCAAAGTGCAGGGGAACGGGACTGATACTTGTGCAAGTCCACCTTGTTTCCCACTGTGATGGAGCAAGTGGTGACATGCACTAATAGCCATAAGAGGCCAGAATCTGAAGAGATGAAGAGGAGAGAAAACACCACGGTGGTTACCTGGATCTCTTTCAGGTCTTTGTCACACAGGTTCTGGAGGGGATCAATAAAATTTTGTTTGACTTCAATATCCAGCGAGTCCTTCACTTCAGCCAATCGTTTCATAGATTCACCAGCATCAAGAAGCGCATCGCCTTTGAGTGAGAAAAGGAAGGGAAGAGAAAGGGAGAGGGAGAACAGGCCAGGCAGTTAAATAGAGCCGAAGTCTCTGGCAGCTGCATGCAGAGCCATTCTGCCAAGACACCCAGCGTGTGCAAGCTCCATCACATGTCAAACGCCCCCACATTTCTATCTGGAGCATCCCTCCGAGCTGGGCACGGAGCGTTGCCTGGTGTGAGAGCAGGCAATTGCATGTTGGTGCCGACTCCACAGAAGACACTTCACCAACGTGCTTCATTTTTTAACTCTGAAAAACAGGAACAATCTCTACCAACTACACAGAGGAAGAAAAGGTAAAAATATTTTTAGAACAGCTCTGTTAGCTCAGGGAGTCACTCAGCTACTAATTGGCCAAGCAGCGCTTTAACCTTGCTCTGCTCCTTGGCCACTGCTGGCAGCAGAAGCCTGGGGCAGAGCACGTTTGGCCTGATTCAGTCTGGCTGTCCTTTTGTTCTGATGGTTTTAAGCCCAGAGCGCTCTGACCAACTTTTCAAGTTTCCCCAGATGTTGGCAGCAAACCTGCAGCCTTTTATTTTAGACACTAACCTCTACCGGGCCAGTCTCATCCCTTCTTCTCTCCTCTCTGAATTAGAGAGCCCAGAATTGCTTATTGAAACCTATTTAGTTTCATGCTTTCCTCAAGCTCCTGACACTATGACAGTTAAGCCAGACGGCCTTGCAGCAAAGCATTTTTAGTCTTGGCTTTTTATTCCAGTGGAAACCATTTATAGATTAAGTTATTCCTGTGCAGCTTTGGCAAACCAACCGTTTCAGCACTACATTAGCACAGGAGAATATGCAGATGAAATAAAGGATAAAGTGAAACCACCTGTCTACTGTCCAGCTGGAAAAAATATACAACAGAGTATTTGCAGAAGAGTTATTTCAATTGTGATAACTCTAGATAACCTGTCAAAATATAAATTTATCAAGTTAAGTATTTCTCTAAAGAGAGGCTATTAAAGGAAGTCAGGTTTGGTGTGCTCTTCTAAGAACTTCCTTCCCCCTTGCTCTGCAACAATGCTGGTTCCTGCAAGCCAAGAGAGATGCAGGGCTCTGAGTTGGCCAGAGATACCCTCGAGACTTCTTCACCACTTCCAGAGAGTAGCCAGAGCTTTTTAATTTTCCTGAGGCAAGGCAGCTCCTCCCTGCACTGGAAGTGATCAGACAGCTGTGCACTGTGCTGGGTCTGCCACATGTGCAGGCTGATGCTTCAGCGAATTACAGCTGATGTCATCGAAAGGCTTCACCCCCCTCCTCCCTGCAAGTCACACATGGTTTGTTTCATGGTTATGAGAAATTACCCCACGAAGAGATTTGTTGGCTACAGCCTCCCTGTAGCAGAGCTCTATTGCATAGTAGAACTCCTAATCTCGCTCAATCTAGTTTCCACGTCACCAGTGTACAGTTTAGAAGCACAGAGGTAGTTTTTCCCACATGCAAACTTATTCCAGCGTGAATAAAAAAGTATTAAGAGGTGGTTTTGCACGTAATGCCATGGATTGTGATCCAGTACATCTGGGCTCTGCTTACCCCTTCCCAACCTGGGTGGAAGCTTTCAAGCGTCTTCTAAGGGCCCCAGTATGGGCCAGTGAACAGGGAGGCTGTTGACAGCACAGACACCAGCCATGAGCTGTGAATTTTGCCCCTGGTTTTGGTTTAAGAAATGAGGTGCAGCCACTGCCATGCATTTGCTCTAAGACTGCTACAGATCTGGCACTCACTGCTGCTCTGCACTGGAGGCACATGCTGTTAAGTGATACAAAGGGTCACAGAGCCCTTCAGGAGTTTAGAGGAACAGCTTGGAAATTCGGCACCAGACTTCACCGTCTCATCTGGACGCTGCAAGAGGGAGCGGCCCCATGGTGCACTCACCGAAGTTGGAGTCCTCGCCCAGCTCCTTGCCGTATCGGATCATGCTCTCCCCCAGCAGCCCTTCTGACTGCGGGTAGCCGGGGTTCTTCACCTGCCCGCGGATCTTCGACATCGTGTTCAGCATGGTTAGCTTGGCTCTGGAAGCTGGCACAGAAACAGCCACAGCCGTGTTTGCAATTACTTGGACTTGCCAGCAGCTGCTAGCCACCGCCAACTTTTTTTTTTAAGCTACTCGCAAAGCCAAGAAGCCCTATTGTCTTCATCTACCAGAAATATCACTTGCTATGAAAAGAGAAGTTTCTTTTCCAAGACAGCAAGCAAAAATAGTTCCCCACAGCTAACCAGTGAAGGCCAAAGGAGTTTCCCCAGCTCTCCAACAGTCCCTGGAGTGTTCTCTGGATGAGCTGGCTGGAAACACGCAGGACAGCAGGCTCCAGAGTGATGGCTACAAAGCCAGCCACCTCTTCCCAGCCCATATGTGCCACTTTTTCCGGCCACCCCAGCAAAAACAGGTCCCCTCCAGGGCTTTTCTAGGTCCACGGCTAAAGATGTGTCTGTTCTATTCACTATTTGACAGCAACAGCCATGTCTTACAGTCCAGAAACATATCACAGGGCAAGAAGGGTATCCTGATCTTAACCTGAGCCACAAAGCACCCATTAGCTACAGTAAGACCCCATTAACTCAGCCAGCTAGTGAGGCCACAGGACATGTAACAGGATGGCCCAGCATGCCTCTGGTAAAGGGAGGCAGCATGCCTGATGTCAAAAATGGGCTGGTGACCAACATCTCAGGGCCAAAAAGCTTCTCTCTGATGTCTCTCTGTCCCCTCCCTCTTTCCCTGGGCAACCTGGAGGACAGAGGGAAGAGGACAGGAGAGGTCCAGGCACTCACCTGGGTTCGGCTGGAGGTACTCTATTGTTCTGGTCAATACTTCTGTAACCGCCTTGCTGGTCAGATCCACTTTCTGTAGGAAAGACAAGATAATCCAGCAGCAGTGAAGATCAGCTCAGGGCTTTGGCAAGGTCACAGAGGACTTATATGGGTGATTTTAGAGATTCCTCCTGATTGCTACTCACCTTTTCCATTTCCTTGAAGTCATCGTCGAGTTTGGTCCCTTCAGCCCCTCCAACTTTCTCGCTGACCAGCTGCAGAAAGAGAACAAGGCAGGAAGAATCAGGCATGGTAGTGGCTGTCCACTTAAAGCTGCTTATACCCCATGCAGCAAGTCCTGGGGACCCAAAGGGAACAGGGGTGGTCCAGACAGCATCTGCAAGAGAAAGGAGGTGGCAGGAACAGCCCGAAGCACAGTAATAACTCTTGGCTCTTTGCTAACACCGCCCCACTAAAAATCTAAACATCTCCTACCCTCCTAAAGCACGGCTCAGCCCTCAGACACAGGCAAGATATTCCTCACCCAGGAGAAGCTACAAAGCTCCTTAAATCACAACACACGGCTCCAACTCCAACGCATGCTGGAAACAGCAAGCAACAGCATTGTCTCTCAACTCCATTTTGAGACAGGCTTCAATTTCACACAAGGCAAAATGCAAGTAAACAGGGAATTAACACACTCTGCTCGCAGCAGCCAGTACAAGAACTAAGTCTAGAAAGAGCAGAGACATTTCAAAGCCCTAAACCACAACTCCTTGCAATCCAGACGGGGAGAGCTTAGGGTCTAGGGCACTGTATTTCAAGTTTTTTTTTAAGTGGAGGATAAAGAGATCTACAGAGGCTATAGCAAAATTTTCAAATCCATTTATCAAGGTGTCTCTGATGCCTGTTCTAAAACAAGTGAACATGAGATGTTAGCCAAAAGCAGCCCTGCTGTTACAGCTTGTCAATCTGTATGAAGGGCTTATCAGCTTTCTTCAAAATATCACTTGGTCTAGAAAAAGGCTTTTTTTCCTTAAGCCTCACCATTCAACTGCCCAAGCCGAAAGACACTTGCCAAAAGTGCCTTATTAAATCCACCCAAAGAAATGTCCTTCCGTGCAGCCCAAACGAGAGGAACGTTTCCTGCCCTGCCCCATTCCTGTGCGACAAGGCCAGTGGCAGCACCTGGGGCTGAACAGAGGAGCCACACCAGCCTGCAACACACCCACAAGTGTTATCGCACCCAAAACTGGTCCACGGACAGCAAATTACCTACACAGACATCAAAAGTGGTCTAGGAAACAGCTGCTGACTCCCAAGCACTTGATGCCTGCCACAGGGCATTGCCAGGATTTCTCATGTTTGTAGTCAAAACTCCAGTTCTGGATGAACAATACAGGTTTGTTTACTTCCACATCAAATACTTGATTTTTATCAAGTCTTTCTTCCTCTGGCACCCTGCTGCTCCCATGGGGATTCAAAAATGTTCCTTAGTGCTTTGAGGAAGAGAAGAAAACCTTTAGGTAAGCAGCCAGGTTGAAAAGCACTCGGGGATACTGGATCTGCCCTGTGCGACTGCACCCGCCGTGCACTGCTTAGCCCCGAAAAATCAGATGATTGTTGTTACAAAGAAGGACAAGATCTTCAGGGATTCAGCAAAATCCCATTTCCAGACCCCAAAATAGGGAGGAAAAAAAAAAAAAAAAGCTTTGTTCAAACACCCCTGGTACTCCAAGTGCCAGGCTCTGGCACCGGGCACAAACACCAGGGCTCTGAGCACAGCTCTGGCTGATAAGCTCCTTGCATCTCGTGCTGGACATCTGCAACCGTTCAAAGCTTCGAGGCAGCGCAGACATTACAGAGAAGAGGCTCGGGGAGAGCAAAGAGCTCTTCTGAATGACTGCTCGGCACCGAGCAACAGCAGCATAAATCATCGCAAGGCCAAAACGCAAGGGTTCACCGAGGCTGAAGAACAAGGCCGCAGCCTTTCGGGGCCTCCCTTCGCCGAGGGAAGCCTTTTCTCTCTCTCTGGGGAAGCTCAGCTCAGTGGAGGACCCAAATGAGCACGGAGAGGAATTGCTGCGGTTCACCCTTGACATTTCAACGCTGGGGGAAGGAAAAGGGTTGCTGTTCTCCTGGTTCGCCCAGCTCAGCTCTGGATTTCAGTCTCAGGCTTTAATCCCCAGGTGGATCTTCACATGTCCCCACGTGCCCAGCCCCATGAAGGTGCACGCACGCTCCCGGATGCAGCGCAGCCCTCCCAGCCTCAGCTTGTTCCTAAACACTAAAAGAGGAGGACGAAAGTGCGAGGAAAGCGGGAGCCCCCCCCATGGATCTGTGGGTTCAGTGAGAGCGCGCCGGGAGGGCCCGGCCCTGTGCCCAGCCAGCCCACGGGAGGCCCGAAGGGGTGTGTGTTGTCACCACAGGGCTGCTTGCGGATGGGCAAACGACCAGAACTTGAATTCATGCTTTTTTTGGACACTTGCTCCGTGCTTGGGGTGCCAGCACACACTTCTGCAAGCCAGCTCCAAGCTGGGGAGCTACACATTCCTCTCTAGAGCAGGGAAAAAAACACGAAGCAGTTGCTCTGCCTTCCAGGCCCTGCAAGGGCAAGCACCCCAGAGCAAAGACACTCGCTTCCAGCTGCGATCGTCTGCTCCTGCGCTTCTGTGCCAAAAGGCTGCTCGTCACGCAGCCTTCACGGCCAGAGAGGGGCTTCTGCACATCCGAGAGTAGTCCAGATCATTTTCCCAAAGGCGGCACCTCCAGAAACATCCTCTATTCTTTAATACACCTGGGAAGGGTACAATTATCCCCAGCAATTCCATTCCGACTTTTCTCCACCCACCCACCCACAGATTTGCAGCCCAGAAAGCTGCAAACAACGCCTCTGACAGGGAGCTCTGCTGTAATCAGGGACTGCATGCCATGTCAAATGCATTGATCACCACAGTGATTTTGGAGGTTTAACACCCTCCCAGAAAGCCTAGAGATGTGAAGGAGGAAACCTCGCTTGCAGACTAATTTAATCCTCCTTTTGACATCCGAGAAATGCTACTGGTGCCCTGCTGTGAAGGAATAATAAGATTGAGGTTTTCTCCCCGCTGGCTCTAATTAAACTGGGAGGCTTCATCACAGGAGGAAAGAAGGAGGGACTGTGTGCCATCCGCAGCAGCTCCATCCCCATCCCCGCGCTCCCCAATCTGTCAGGCAGGTCCCCGCTGTGCTAGCCGAGCCGGGAGCCGGGAGAAGCCCTCGCCGGCTCGCAGTTTAACCTGGAGCTTCACGATGTGACCGGGAGCCAAGCTTCCGAGTGCCACCTCGTGCTTCTCATCACGCTGCTTGCAACGAGCCTGAAAACACCGTCAGGTTTGCAGCTGCTCTCCTCCGAGGGCAGGGGGCGAGGGCAGCACTAAGTTCAGCAGGGGGCTCACCCTTTGGTTGCAGGGTAGGAGAGGAAGGAAGCATCCGCGTGTCACCCGCAGCATCCAGCGTGGCCTGAACGAACCGTCAAGCGGTCAGTGAAACGCAGCCACGGGCATCTCGCCACGGCTTCCTCCGGGGAGCAGCTCGGGGGCGTTTCTGGGGATGTGGTGAGGATGGAAGAGGGATGATTCTTCGGCACTTATTTCTTGAGCAGCCAGGCGAAGACTCGGGATACACCAGCCTTTCCCTGGTCGGAGACCTGACCTCTTTGCAAACGCTGCAGCAGAAGGATGCGAGCCCAGGGAAGGGATGGTGCAAGGCAAGACAAGGAAACAGTTACCTGAATTCAGCGGCCCAAAGACTCTCTTGCAGACTTATGTTGAACAAGGCTATGCTCTCTGGTTCCTTTACGCTCCCAGCCGCACCAGGATGGGACACGTACTAAAACATTAAACCTGCACCAAGCAGTGCTGCAGCTCAGAGCGAGGGAAGCAGGGCACAACGACAGAGCAAAAGCCCTCAGCCGCACTGCACAGCAGCCGAAGCTGAATGCTTGCTAGGGCAAATATTAGCACAAGGCGATATAGTTGGGCGTCACAGATCAGGGAGATAAAAGTGCTTCAAAACAGGGCTGCCATTTACCTGGCATCACAACCAAACCAAGCCGCGGGGTGGGGGAAGAAGGCTGAAGCAGATGGTGCACGCACAGTCCGGCAGAGAAGCTAGGAATCAATCCCTCACTTCACATCCATGGTTAATTAAAAGGAGACTGGCAGTTCAAGCACGCCCCAGATAGCTCTGACCTGAGATCAGAGCGCGGTTATCGCAATCCTGTCGGACGGCTCCTGCACGGTGCCGGGGTGCGGCGGCTCCCGCCCCGGCAAACGCTGTCAGCAGCAGGGCAGCCGGCCTCTTTCCTCCGCGGGAATGCTAACCCACGGCTTCTGCCTCGTCTCCTGCCACCGAAGGGCTGCTCCCGACCAGGTTTTGCAGTTTCTGCAGCCTCGTTTTAAAGAGAATCGACTCGCAGGGGCTTCCATCGATTTCCTTTGTAGAGGCGTGGGAACTCAAACAATCACAACTTCCCCTTGCCGTTCAAAACCTACTGAAGGGCTGTGCATGGTGGAAGATATTCGGAAATGAAAGACCTATTGTTTAAGCTAACTACTGCAGCAGGAGCTTGGCTACAGGGAGAGGCAGGAATGATATGTGTACACAGAGGGAGAAGAAAGGCAGGATGAAGAGGGCTTCTCTTCTATAGCAGGGAGCGGGAGAGAAACGTAGCCTCAAGGGTGAGGGAGGGCTGCACAGCCTCTCCTGATGCACAACACAAAATCACCCCCTTTCCAGCTCCTTCCACGCCCACCATTGCTTCATCTGACCTACACAACTGCTACTCAACTGCAGGACAAGCTCGCAGTAAATAAAAAACAACCCGAACCCCCATCATTTGGCGTGCTGCGCTGGGCATCCTTACATAAACCAGATGAATCAGACAGACGTATCAGTCATTTGGTGCTGCCCACGCTGTCACCGAAACCTAAACAGCTCCCAGAGGCACGAGGTAGGACCCTGACACACCCGCTCCCACTCTAAAGCTGCATTTCCCTCGTCGCTACCTGCAGCATCACCCCCATTAACATTCCTACGAGGAGCCGGAATACGAGGCCGTGCCCAGCGCGGCAGGTGCGTGGGGATGCATTCAGGAGCACAGAATGTCAACAGATTTTGTGAGCGGGAGATGAGGGCATTCCCAAGACCGGACGAGTCCCGGCTCAGAGCAACGGGACGCGCTGTTCTGCACTGCGGCCTCGCTGCATCGCTCCCAGGCGCTGCTGCTGCTACAGGAAGGACAGATGTGTAGGAAAAAGAAAGGAAATTTTTGTATAGCATAAGCAGCAAACGCGAAACTCATGACAAAACGGATTGGGAAGATGCCTCCAGCCAAAATTCCAGCAGCTGAGGAGCGCCTGCAGAGCCCCTCTGCCTCGAAACCCAGCAGAGGGCAGATTCGCAGCACGGCCGCCCTGAAGGTTAGCGATCCTTCTCGGCCCAACCTGTGGACATGGAGGCTTGAGTCAGTGCCATCACCTGCGAACAAGCAACTTCCCTGGGACTTTACGTTCCTGGTTTCAATACTCTGCTCTTCAGCCTTTAAGTATTTTCAAATGGGAAATTCAGGTAGCCTACTGCGGGATGTAAACACAAACAAGTGCAATGCACCAAGCGAAACGAACTATTTTTCTTTTAAAACTTGCATTCTTTCTCCATAGCAAACAGACAGCCCTATTTATAACATATCAAACATATGCAATCACTGCATTCAGAACAGTTGCCCACAGTATAATGAAAACATTATCCTTCCAGACGCTGGCATGTCAAAGCCTTCCTCTTCCTCCCTGCCAGCCTCGCAGCGTCATGTCTCAACAGAAAGTTCTCTTCGAGAAATAAAAACCACAGACAAGCAAACAGCCAAGTAGCTCTGCGCTGGTCGCCTTCATCAGAAAAGAGCAAGTTCAGTGGAAAAAGCCAGCCCACGAAGTAATTAAAAAGGTGCTGTAAATGTTCTGAATCCCAGATGGACAGGGCTTTAGTGCAACACGAAAGCCTGGTAGAGGCAGGCAGAACAAGCAGGTAAGGAAAACTCCGGCTAATAGGTGCTGGGATTGCTGGTGCCCAGTTTCAGCCGCGCACAATAGCACGGTGCTGCGGGCTGTGCCCGTGGAAGCTAAATTAAGCCGTCGCCACTGCAATAGCTCAGTAAGGCACGGCTCCCTGGAATTAAGTGTAATTTTCGGTCATCTTCACTGGTAGCTTTGTCATCATGGTGTAAGAGGCAGCTGGGCGGCCATGGCTCCACGGAGCCAAGACGACAATTCACTCCGCTGCTGCGCGTCTGTTCAAGATCTAAAGATCTGGGATCTGGTGACGGCCAAGAGCCCCACCAAGGTCTCGCTGAGCCGCGCTGCAACCCAGCCGGGGTCTTCGCGAGCGCCCGCCACCCCCGGCCGAGGCCCGAGGGAACCAGCCTGGCCCTGCCCTGAGGCCTGCGGCAGTCCCCGAGCAGACGCTCACGGGGAAGAGCTCCGTGCTTGACGTGCCGCGTGCCCGCGCCAACACAAAGCATCTCGTGAAAAGTTAATTGTCACCTTCCCAGCGCGATCCTCGCCAACGAGGCAAGACTGGAAGGTGCTCGTCCAACAGGGACACCGGTCGGGATCCAGACAAACACACTGTGTCAGGGCCTCGCCGTTTCTTCCCCATCCCCTTTTTTGCCGGCCAGGAACGCTCGGCAGCAGCTCAGCGCATCCCCAGCTCCCGGCCAGCTCGTGCGGAGCAGCGGCAGCCGACGCCAGCCCACCGAGAGCCCTCCCGCTGCACGCACACCTTTCCTCCCAGCGGGCAGTTCCTGCTGGTGTCTGTCTGTCTGCGTTCGCTTTGTATACCTGATCGCATTCTGCCTGCTCAGAGGCTTTCAAGCTGTTTTTGTTTTTTTAAATAAAATGGAAGACATCCTCTGGTAAGGAAAGATGTTTCTGAGAGGCAGCAGGCGTCCCAGTTTAACCAGAGATCGGCATGCCCACAGCAAAGTGCGTGCTAATCGGAGCAACTTCTGACCTACTTTAAAGGAAACAGACCCAAGTGTTTGTTGTGTGGAATAGGGGATGACCCAGCAGCCTCGCAGCGAGGAGGAAGGCCCGTTCCCTGGCGAACCCCATGCTCTGAACAGCCAGAGGTGCTGTGACCACCTGCGAGTCCCCCAGCAGCTCCGTGGGCCCTCGGGAGGCAGAGCTCCGTTACAGCCGCCGGAATTCCTCACCCCAAAAGTTGCCACTCTACGCAGAGCAGCATGACAAGTGCGAGAAGAGGAACAAGCACGAGAGGAAGCGATTTGCCTACTGTCAAGAGCGGGTTAGCAGCAGAGCCAAAACCAGAAGCTGGATGTGACTCGCCAGACACCGTCTCGCCACCTCTCGCGCCCGGTTTGGCTGCGGAAGGGCGGCACAAATGGGAGGCGGACGAAGGTCTCGCCTTCCTGCCCCTCCGAGCACGACGCTGCCGCGGCTCCTCGCGTCGGCCCTGCTGTTCGCCCGACCTACCTGCCTCCTCTCGTCTCCCTGCTAAATTCAGCATTATGCATTAACTCCCATATTATTACACATTTTAGCTCACACTCGCATTTTCAGTCCAGTGCCCAGCCCTCGATCTTCTGCCGAACTTTCTCGCCTTTACTTTTCCCGTTCCTTTCTTTTATGAGAAGGGCCGTCCCTGCTGAGACCAAGCGCCATCGATGTACTCGTGCAAACGCACGTCGAGGTGCTCCCACTGCCTTCAGACACGTGCCCCGGGAAAACGTGTCTGGGAACAAACCGAGCCATCCGCCCCCTCACCATCTGAAACGGGATCCAGCCGCTCGCTACCCAGCGCCAGAGCAATCGCCTTGATTTTCGGCAGGCACAGCAGGAAGGTCAGCGCAGAACAACGAGGAGCTCCTTCCCTTCCCCTTCCCTTCCCCTCCCTCCCAAGGAAGAATGCCTTCAAAGCGACCCCAGGTTGTAATCTTATCATATAGGAACCGCAAAGAAAGAGCTGTCGTATGCAAAGACAGCTTTCTAGGGAGCCACCTGTCAAATCACCTACTCAAAGCACTATCGAGTGACTCATCTCCATCCAGCAGATGGGCTCAGAGGAATGAGGACAGCATGAATTAAAAAATGTAACTTAAGCAGGAGCCAGCAGGTCTCACTCGCAGAGCTGAGGCCAGAGCAGGGCATGTACATGCAGCGCAATGCAGCCGCTGCCCATTTGCTTTGAAAGGGACGGGCTGGTCTGTGCACAGAGGGCATCCAGCAAAGCCTCTCTGAGCTTAACATACCTGCAGTACGGCAACACTGCCAGACACAACCATTTCAGTAGGGATCCCATAACCCCGAACAATCCCACAGACCTCTCCTAGACTCCTTCATGCTCCCCACGGCGCCTCTCTGCTCCCTGGCTGCCCGGCGTACGCACAAAGTGCCTTTCCAGGGATGTTTCATGCTTGTCAGCGGCTCGGTGCTCTCCAAGCCACTCTTTCAAGAGGAGAAAAGCGGAGGCTCCTTTTTCTTCCCTGAAGAGAAGCTGACAGCTCGGCCTTGCCTCGCCTAACGCCACGCCAGCACCGGGCACCGCGGCTGCCTGCAGAAGGGGCACAAAGCTGCTTTTAAGGCAGATTCACACCAGAAAGGAAAAGTTCCAACCCTTACCTCCTGCGCTGGGGTGGCACCTGACATGGGCTTACCGCACCTCCCGGCAGCCAGCTATAAGGACTCGCATCCTAAACATTTTCTCCTATCGTTAGTAACTTCTCGCATGCTCTGTACCAAATGAGACATAATTTCTATTCAGCTAGAAAAAAAATAAATTGGGTCAAGTTAACAGTGAAAACAAAAACACGAGGAAAAGCAGCAGCAGCTCTCTTCTCTGCCACCGACACTGCCCTTCTCCTCACCCACTTGCCATGACTGCAGCAATTCGGAGGAAAAGTGCAGTCAACTGAGGGGAAACGTGGAATATTTGCCTTGCATCCCGATTTCCTGCCCAGCCTCCCCATGTCCTATCTCTAAGAGCCTGAGCTAATTACTGCCGGACTCTTCCAAAGTTGCTGAGTAATCGTTTCCCAACAGCTCCGCCAGACCTTTGCACACACGCAGGGGAAAAGACGAGCGGCTCCTAACATTCGGCACGTGGAGCTGCTCAGGAGATGTGGCACAAAAGTACAAAGTGCTGGAAGCAGAGTGCCTCTGGTCGTTTGCTTTTGCCTCTTCTGCCAGAGAGCAGCAAAGCTCCGGCGACAAGGGGAGGCAGAGCAGCCAGCAGCCCTGCCCTGCTGCTCCTGGGGGTTTCACAAAAAGCAATGGGAAAAGGAGTAGGAGGGTTCACGACACCTGTAGGTCCCTGGGGAAAACATACGGCCACAGGGCAGCGTGCAAGACGTGCCTTCAGAAAGCAGACGGGATTCTGCTCCTGTGAAAAACAGGACAGATAAAGAACTCCTCCCCAGGGCACGGGACAGTACCCGGCATCACCGCACCGAGGTCTTCAGCAGCCACGGAGCCCTGAGACCACCGGCTCTGGGTTTACAGCGCGGTGAGACCAAGCCAGGCTGATGGGACACGTCGAGCAGTTTGGTTAAAGGTTTAGTCCTGGCTGCGCTCGGTTTTCAATGGAAGACAACGTTAATGAGTTCAGGGGACAGCCAAGGGGAGTTAGCAGGCTGGCAGACCAAAAAGGGATGTACAGGACTTCAGCAGAAGCTCACTCTGGGAAAGGGAAGGCCAAAAAGCCCTCTTCCCGATTCAAGGGGAGCAGAGGAAGGTCCGGCAGAGCACTTCTAACAGCCCCTTAACGCGGGCAGTGCCAGCCAAAGGACAACTACAGGACGGACCTAATGGCATCTCAGCGTACACAGACATCAAAGAGGGAGAGAAATAATTCAGAACACTATAAATACACATTTTCCATTGTTAACCTGAATACTAGGAAAAGCCCAGTGGCTATCACACCAGAGCACGGCATCCTAAGGAAAAGAAGAGCGGGAATGAGCGAGCAGACGTTCGCAGGGCTGCGGGGAGCGATCTGGTGGCCACGTGCTGGCCCAGGTCGAGCTCCTGCGGCCGTGCCAGCTCCTCGAGGACCCCGTGCCGGGGCTGTAGCCCTGCAAGGGGCACCGCCATGCGTTGTGCCCGTGCAAGGTGATGCTGAACTCACCTTTTTTCTCGCTGCGTCATTAATGCTTGCTAATACTCATTTCAGAGTGGTTTAAATGTGGAAAAAAACCACTCTGGCAGCACTTTGCAGTTTGCTTTTATTCCGAAGATGACACTACCAACGCGTCACCGTTGCCTTTCTGCCTCGCAGCCGGAGAAATAGGTGTATAAAAGTCCGGTAGGTAACATTCACATTATGTTATCCCTTCCAAACACAGAAGAGCGGATTCCCTTGGTCTTGAAAATTCATCCGACACAATTAGGAGCTTTACTCTACATGAGAATAGCTACATCAACATCTGGCGCTCCAGATTCGTGCCTGCCCAATGCCCCAAAAGTCCACCCAAAAGCATGTGCACAGACACGCGTCAGCGACAAACAAGATGTTTGCTAAATGCTTCACCGCTTGGCTATACAGTGAAGATCAGGGGGGAAAAAAAAATTTGGCAAGAACAGCACTTTCTTACTCAGTGGATTTGCTGTGTGGGTAGATAATTATTCACCATTTTTCTGCCTTTTTTGTCATGAAGGTGACAAGAATAAGCTTAAATATAGCTAGTCCTGTAAAGCCAAAACAAATTTGGTCAAGAAAGTGGTTAATAAATTATCATGGCTGAATAGAGTCTGGGCCAACAGGAATGTACAGCCTGGTTTTAAGTCCTAGGATGAGTTACGAAGCATTTTCTCAACTAGAAAAAGCCCTTTAATCATGCAAATTTTATCTTCTGTCTGGAATACAGAATTGCATTATGGAGACGTGTTTAATTTTTTTGAGCAGGAGCTAATTAGTGACAACGTCATGAACTTCATTAACACCCAGTTAACGTGAGATAGGAAGAGGCAGAATAGCTCTGTCAGCCGGGCACCGCGACAAGCCGGGGCTGGGAGGCTTTTGGGGCTGGGAGGCTTTTGGGGCTGCCCCGGGAGGAGCAGCAGCGCAGGTCCAGCAGCACCGGCACCCCCGGGGTGCTCCGGGCCCGCCCAGCCGCTACCTGTGAGCCCCAGGCGGGAGCCGGGGCCGTGCCGGGGCTGGAGGGGGGCCAGGGAGCGGCTTGTTTACCGCTGCGGGCTGGAAGCCGGCGGCCGCGTGGCCCCGGCCGGCCGAATACGGCTGCTTCCTGTCAACAGGAACCCGGTCCCAAAAGTGATGGGATTGCACTTTAAAGGGATGGGGGAGCAAGGGGAAGAGGAAACCTTGCTTTTTTTTTAAAAAAAAGAAAAAATAACGAGTGCTTTTCTAATCACAGGGAGAGGCCAAGAGCGGGGCTGAAACTCGCACTAAGCCGCGTCGCACCGACGCTCGTAAGACAGAAGCTCAGCAATGCCCCGCAGCACCCGCCGCCCGAAGGGGCCGGATCCTTCCCCCCCTGCTCTGGCTCCGCGCAGAGGTGACCACCCTGCTCCCAGCTCGGGGCTGGGGACGCAGCGCGGCAGCAAGGGGACGCAGCAGGCCTGCGGGCACACGCGATGGTCGCCCCCGCAGACCAGGAACCTCTCAGGCTCCGGCCCGGGGCCCCCGACTTCACCGCTCGGCTCACGACTGAGTCAGCGAGCAAAGAGGGAAAGGACGACAGCACGGCCCTCTGCGGCGCGGGAGTCTTATGAAACAGCGTCCGTGCCTAGATGCATCACCGAGTTTCCATGTGAATGAGTCTGGCTGACATTACAAACCCGAGACCTTCTGAATTATGGATTTATTTTATTTCTGGTCTTTTCAGTAGTTTGGCATCTTGCTCGAGAGCGGTGCAAAGCAGCAGCCTTCCCCAGAAGGGACAGCGACACGGGCAGCACCGAAGCAGGCTGCAGAGGGCTCAGGTCTCGCAATAACGCCCTCACGTCCCACTCTTAGCACCACACACAAATTCACTCCCATTTCTAGGAGAATAGCAGAAGATGTTTAACAGTGCGAGCTTCAAACAAGCCTTTTGGGTCCCGGTAAGACCCCGCTGTATACCTCAGCTGGACGATGCAAAATAAAAGTTTCCAGGAGGCCTGGGCTCCACGTCCCTCCAGGTTCGCTGCTGGGGGCTGCATGGGGCTGCGAGTCCTGGCAAAACGCGCTGGCATACGTAGGGACGGGGGAGAGAAGGAACGAGAAATGTGCTAAAGAAATGAATCAGCTTTTACAAGCCAGCCTGCCTGATCTCATCCCCATCTTGCTCTTTCCCAGGAGGAAAGCATTGGCAGGGGGAAGTGGGAGGAAGGATTTCCTTCCACTGCATCCAGAAACCACCCCCCTCGGCACTGTCCTGCTTCTCACACTTTCAATGCTTCACCCAGAACCTGACCTGTTAAAACAGAGTTGGACAAACTGATCACTGTAGGCAGAAAGCCCCAAGGTAGGCACGCAGGCATCGCACGGAGCGGGATGACGACAAGGAACCAGCGCTCCCGATGCCGCGCGATTCCTCCGCAGCCCTGAGTCACGTATCCTGCCCGTGTCCCAGATTCCCTCAGCTGGAACACGGGATAACGCTCGCTCTGGTTGACGTTAGAAGCCAGGAGGGAAGCAAAGCGAGCGGGGCACGGGAGCTGGGGTTTTCCACCTCTGTTTTCTGTCTTTGACTTCCAAGAATGGGAGATCTCGTTACTGTGAGAGCCTAATGGCTGTGAAAGCAATCTTAAAAGGAAAAACAAGTGCCAGTTAAAGTAACTGATGCAGAGACGTGAACCATCCCGTGTGTGTGACTCCAGACAGGCTGAACACCGCCGAGAAAAGCTGAGAGCTGCTCCATTCGAGGGGCTGCTCAGCTCAGCTCTGACAACGATTAACCAGCAGAACAACGTTGCCATGCCTGGTATTTCATCGATGGCAAATCACACGTGAAAGGAGCAGGAATTAATATTAAAATATCCTGCGTACAGTCACTTTAGCTATCCAGTCGTTACCAGCGAGGACAGGAAGAGGCATTCTCTGGAAGCCTCGTCCCTGGCGCTCAGAGGTTTGCAGAGAGCAGAGTGCACGTATCCTCCTCCGCGTTTTCCCCTGCCGCACGCGGGTCTGCGGATGCACGCATCGATGGAACACCGATCTCCAACGCTACTGAAACGACAAGGGCATCTGCGTGCCAGGCGAGGACCACAGCTACAATGGTGCTCTGGTTGGACAGTCCCCTCTCCAACGAGCACACGGGATCTCCCGCTGCGCTCGGGCGAAGCCGGCTTTCCTCAGCCCTGTGCCTCGGGAGCAGATTCGTGCTGAAAGACAAACTCAGGGAGGCTGCCGGGGACTCCAGCCTGGGTTAACATTAACAGAGAGAACACCGTGTGGGAGGGATGGTCAGGCTGGCACGAATCAGTGAAATCCCCCGACTCGACAGCTCAAATTCTCGTTTCCAGACAAGGCGCTCGGAGCCCAGCAGTGCCCACTGCCTCTCCCAGGAGCTGCCTGTTCCACGTACCCCATGCCTTTGGCACCAGAGCATAACCCAGCAGCGCTCCCTGCCTCCGTCTGGCTTCTCCCAGCCCCGAGGGGAGACCTGGAAGCGAAAACTGGAGGGTTTTTTTGGAGCGTGTGAGCCCAAAACGTGCATATGAGCTCGGGGTGAGGCAGTCTCCAGCAGAGCGGGAGGGCAGGCACAGCCCAAACCATCTGCAGCAAGACAGGGCACTGACAGACAAGCTCTGGCCAGGGAAACGGGCCTCAGAGGGGTTTGTTTTCGATGTAAAAGGTTATCCTGCACGCTGACCAGCCCATTTCCCTTCCAGCGGGAGATCCCATGCTGCGCAGCACGTTTGTGAGGCCCAGAGAAACCCACCGCCCAGCTGCGAACAGAGCGGGGAAATGAGCAGAGAGGCATCTCGCGCCTACAGGAGAAAGCCCCGGAGAACTAGAAGCTGGAAGGAACGACTTAACTTCCATAAAAAAGGAACTGCTACCAGGTATAATCTGAGAAAGGGGGAGGGAGGAAGAAGAACACCTGAAACCACAGCGCAAAGCCACTACAGAAAGAGCTTCACCCAAACAGAAATAAAGGAAACCCCAATCCAGCACAGACGAGAGCAATTCCCTGCCCCGGTCCCCTAACAGTCCCGGCGCAGTGTGTCCGGGGCCAGGTTCACCTGCCCCAGCCTGTTAAGCAGATGCCATCGCATCGGGGCACCTGGGCACAGGCGGCTCCGTGGACTCGTCACCAGGGGTTGAGCACGCACCAGGACGGACGGGGTTTGCAAGCCGCTTGCTCCTTCCAGGCCAAAACGCCTGCCATGGGCTACGAAGCACATCCCAGGCTCTCAGACCAGGCAGAAAGCAAGCGCTTGCCACTCATGTTCAAAAATATCTTCAGAAGCCTTGGGAGCAGCCCTCAAACTCAGGAAAAAGCGTGTATGTCACGGGCTTGTTAGCTGTAATTAGCACTCCCCTCTCGGAAAACAGCTTTTGTCTTCTGCATGGGGAGGAGGAGGCTGCTGGCCTTTGTGTCGGGCCGGGACTCGCCGTCCTCGCCGCTCGGAGCCCGGGAAGGGAAGAGGATGTTGTCTCACCGCTCCGAGGTTGGCCCTTCTGCGTGACGCTGCGGCTTTCGACACGGTCACCCAGATGGCGAGCCGACGGGCACAGCGGTTCCCCGGGCGCAGCGGGCACAAGCCCGCGTTTGCTGCCCCGGGCAGGACGAGCATGGTTTGGGCTCAGGCCACGCGGAGCACGTTCGTCCTCTTCGGGGTGACATGGGCACCTGGGGCTGGTCCCCCCGGACCGGTGGCAGATAACCTGCTGGTACCAGCCGGTTAGCAGCCACCAACCCACACCTACGCCCGGCGAGCGTCGGGTTCACCGAGGAGCGGTGCAGGCACGTTTCTTCGCCCAGTTTTGCGCAGCCTGCCCATGCACAAAGCGTATCAAATTACTGTGGTTAACGGAAAGTTTTGCAGACTTTACATTTTCCACTTCGGGACTTAAATCGGTTTGTATAAAAAGAAAATGGTGCGAACGAAGCCATCTCTGCACCAGAAGGTTCCTGCACCTTCCTGGGGACCCGAGGGTGGTGCTGGCAGTGACCGTGACCTCCTGCCCGCGCCCAGCTCCCGGTGCTGGAGCTGGTTTTGGTGTTCCTCTCTCTCGGGAGAACTTTTTCTATAGGTTGGTTGGATTTATTTATTTTTTTTTAATTTTTATTTTTTACAAGAACGTTTTGCTGTGAACTAGCAAAACCTGTTCTGGGCGCGCGGGCAGAACCGTTCGCCACCCGCAGCGTTTGCGAGCACGACTGTTTGCAGGATACTCTCTTGGCTCCGTGCTGCGTGTGGGTGCCCGGCAGCCTCACCCAGGGCACGGGCGGCCCCGTGGGGCAGAGCCCAGAGCCCCCGGGGGCCGCGGGGAAACCCCAGCCCCTGCTCCAGCCACCGGAGGGGCTGAGGGGCCCGGCTCGCCTCGGTCCTGGCCACGCTCTCCTTCAATTAACAACAGACGTGGAACGAAACACGACGTTTTAGGAAAGATCTTCCACATGTTTGGCTTCGGCAGCATCTAATACCTTTAAGAGAGCCAAAAAATAGCTAATCCTCCTTCTCCTTCAGCCAAGGAGTGGCTGAAGAGTGGGACCGGTGGAGGGAAAGGGAAGAAGGGTGAAAAGGGAAAGGAGAGGAGGAGAATACAGAACAACGGCAGAGCTGGAACCAGTTGCTCCCAGTTTCCAGACGCAGAACCTCGGAAGCCGAGCTGCCTTCCCTCGCTCCCGTCTTTGGGACACAGCGAAGGTGGTAGCAGGGTCTGTCCTTTGACACCAGACCACGCTTCTCTAGATCCTGCAGAGTAATTCGCTTCTGCAGTCATACCGCGAATACTGGCAGAAAGCCTCACTTCAGCACGGGTTTCTTCAGATTCAATCGCTTTCCAAAACCCTGCAGCAACGGGAGCTGCGAGAGAACCGAAGGCGCGACTGCGCATACACCTCATCTCCCATTTTAATGCTCCCCTTGAACGCAGGCTAAGCGCTCAAGCGCGGTACGTGCACGCGTGCACGGCAGGCAAACGGGCCACCAAGTCTGTGCATTGGGCTACTGCTCACCGGAGAGCTGCACGGGGTTTAACTTCTCCACAAGCAACGCAAACGGTTCCTTTTAATAAACAGGGACATCAGCAGAAAAACACCCACCAAAGACTACACGTGGATTCACTTCAGTTGACAATAATTCTCCCCGAAAAGGGTTCATTGGATGTTTTAGAAAGATGTTTCTAGGCTTTAGAAACACGCTACTTCTGACTCATAGGTGAGCTTTCACCTCTAATTGCCCTGCTACACCAACACAGCCCATCCACGCTGGTAAAGTCCTCCTACAACTTATCTTCAGCACAACCTTCCCCCGTGGAAGTCATAAAAAAAAAAATGATGCAGGGATTTGTTTTCCTGTTGTGAGCAAGGGGGTGGGGAATGACTTAAGGAATCTATTATTTTGCTTCGCTGTTTACGCAAAATGCTTTTGCAAAAACACGGCCAAGAAGGGAGCCACCACACGTAGCAAGCACACTCGGACCAAGCCTGGAAAGGTTTAAACCTTGAGCCTGGAAAACACAGCCTATTGGTAGATCCGTAACAATTAATCTGTCTTAAATTTAAAACAAGGGCACTACAGCAACAACTGGGGGACCCAGAGCAGAGCTTCTAAGGAAGCGTTACTGATTCCTGACTCGTTCCAAAAATACAAAACAAAAAAATATCCCAAGTGCTAACTGCAGCAGCATTAAGAGGCACCGGGAAGGATAAGTGCTCGGGGCGGGATTGGGAGCGGCTGTCCCTGCTGCGGAGAATCAGGGACAAGGCGTTTGCGAACCACCGCTCTGAGCCGTCGTTACGGGACGCACGAAATGGTTTCGCTCGGCTAGGAATTGCACATCTGACATTTTTTCCAAAACAGCCAGGCCGTTTCCTGCGCAGCACACGCGGGCTGGAGAGCTGGGCTCCTGCCTCGCAGACCACAAAATCCTTTTCCCGGTGCCGATGCCAGCTGCTATCAAGGATTCGGGAACTTCCCGAGGTCGCGCCGTGGCTGTGATCTGCTGCCACTGGCCACCGGCATGGGGCTCGCAGGAGCCGGCTGCTCCTAGCCACGACTTCACCTTCCAGGCTGTGTTCTGCGCCGCTGCCCTCCCGGCCCAGCTGTTCCCTTTTAATGCTTTCTCTCCTAAAATCACGCTCTGCTTCGGAAGTGCCGCAGCATCTCAGTGGTCGAAGCTCTTCGCTGCGCTGATCTGCGCCCGTCCCCAGCCCCAGCGAGCTGCCGCGGGTCTCCGGGGCCAGGCCACGGCCACGCCGGGGCCACATCCCCTTTCTGGCGAGGACACACAGCGCATCCCCGCCACCACGCCAGCCGGGATCGAGGGCCCCGGTGCGGTGCCCGTGCCTGGATCCCTGCTGACGTCCCTGCGGCGACCACGGGCTGGCGGCTCCGGGTTGCGTCCTCGGCTCCTTCGGGCGTCGCGCAGGGCTGGGAGGACGTCTGACGGCGACGAGGCGGCCATAGCGTGGGTGCTGCGGCACCGTGCTGTGCCGGTGGCCCTCGGTGGGACGGACACGGGGCCGCCGGATCGCCCAGCACCGAGCCTCGCCGTGCCCCGGGACGGCCGGGAGCCTCCAGGAGGGGCGGGCAGCAGGCACCGGACCCCATCCCGGGCAGCGGCAGCGCTGCACCGGGGGCCCTGTGCCAAGGGAAACGGCGCTGGCAAGGGGATGGGGTCCCGGTACCGGTCCTGGATGGGAAACCGAGAGGCACCGGAGGGGCATCTGGAGAACCGGGTGCTGCTGGAGCGCGCCCCAGACCGGGACGCGGAGGTGTAACGGGCGGCGCCAAGCCGGAACCGAGGTCGTTGGGAAGGATCTACCGGACAGGGGGACCGGGGAAC
>VXAA01004868.1:0-22980 GCA_013399115.1 Anseranas semipalmata
TCTGTAATGCCAATGAGGTCATATCCCTGTAGGTGTGTGTACATCTCTCACTCCTATTGTTTATTCCCCATGCTACGTGCGTTAACATAGAGACATTTAAGTTGGGCCCCTGGCGACGCTGACTTACTGGATGGAGTGGATGGAATTCCTTTGTGCTGCTCTTTGGGTGCTCTCCTGCTGACCTGTGACCCTTCTCCAGGCTCTGGGCATCTATCACTGGCATCAAAATGGGAGGAGTGGGATGAATTGAGGTTCCCCTCCCCCAGCAACTTTAGTTTAAAGCCCTCTTCACCAGCTTGGCCAGCCTATGACAAAAGATGCTCTTCCCCTTCTCTGACAGGTGGACCCCATCAGTCCCCAGCAGACCAGGTTTCTCAAAGTGAGTCCCATGGTCTAAGTAGATGAATTCCCTGCCTGTGGCACGAATCATAGTGTTTAAAGTTACCCTGATCTCCATTATAGCCCTTAGAATTACATACTGTGATTTTTTTTAAGTGTTTTGTGATTGCTGTTGGAAACAGAGAGTTAATAAATGTAGTATTACTGAAATACTAAGATCCCTTAAAATCTAAGTGCAAATCAGTGCAAATCTTTACTTGTTTCAGATGGGGGATTAGAAAGCTAGTGCAATGGTAGATAGCAGAACCAACATATATTTTTAATTTTCTTCTGTGTTGAAACACCTGAAAAAATCCTAGTTTTTCAAGAATCAAACAAAAATAGAGCAAAGTTAGGAAACTAGGAGTATGCTTTTAAGCACTGGTGTATTACTCATTCATTTTTTTATTATTATATATAGTTTGAAAGATTAGACAAAGCCACAGGGCACTCCTACCAAAACGTGCCTGCAATGCAAATTCAGACAGTGTGAATATATAGATGGACAAGATAGCATTCAGCAGTTAGTCAGTAGAAACACCCCTATGGGTGAAATGCAAATTGAGAGTTCCAATGATGGTGTGAAATCATGTTCAGGTCTTCACTAGAGGAGGTATTTCAGTTTTTCTAGGCTGGTTTCTTAGCAGACTATCAAGAATTTTAGGAGAACATTTGAACCATATCTGAGTGCAAACCTCACAGGCAAACAGTTCATTACTCTAAGAAGTCATACATACCCATTAGGGCTAGGGTCCAGCCACAACTGCATTATCTCATTTAAGAAAAATGCTTCAAAAATACTCTACATTAAATAAAAAAGGAAGAGAACAAAATGTAAAGAAAAGAGTAGCTGCCAAAAGTACAGAGAAAGGTTTTCAGAAAGACAGAAATACAGTGATAAAAGACCTGTGTAGTCTTGCAGACCTGTGTAGTGCCAGGAGTTGGACTCGATGATCCTTATGGGTCCCTTCCAACTTGGGATATTCTATGATTCTATGATTCTATGAAAAGGTAGAGTACGTTGCAAGACATTTCTATGTTGAGGAAAACCAAGATATAAGGATAGACAACTGGTGAAAAGATTATTAAAGCAAATGCATAAATAGTTCCCTTTGTCACATTTTCCAGTGAAGACTTTTTCAAAATATATACTACATCTTGTGCTGAATAGAAAGGAACTTGTTAATCATTTAAGATGACTTACTTTCAGATCTACTCTCAGTTTATGAAAATAATATTATAAATTCCATTTCATCTTGTCTCAGCCTAAATTGTTGCAGTTATTTGTGGAACTACTATTGCTTGTGCTAAGGCAGCGACAAAAAGTCAATCAGGATCAAGACACTTTGACTATATTCATGCCAATAAATTAAACATGGTGTGAACCATTATTTGTCACTGAGGCCAATGGTCATGGCTCAGCCAGCATCCATGGTATTAAACATGTAGACTGACTATTGGAAATGAGCCCATGTCCATACAAGCTCCTGGATGATTCCCAAGAATTATTTGGAGGCGCACGGGTAGCATTAGAATCCCTACCACTAGCAGTCCCTACTACTGTTACATTTGTAAATATAGGTGCAGCCTTTTATGCTGGGTGAATACAAAAATTCCCAAAGTAGGCATGATTCCTGACCTAATTAATCTGTAATCCATTTTGAAGTTAATCATATGTGAATGTGATAGATAGGAAGGAGAGAGAACCGAACAAATTAAAAAACGACAATATGAATATGCAAGCTGTAAAACTTGATGGTCAAGCACTATGCAAAGGTCTGGATTCTTGTCAGGAAGACAAGAAGGAGCGGCTATGGTCGTTTATCAGCTTTCTTCCGGTGAAGCAAAATTTAGCAAGCACCGACTCATCAATCTATGTATGAATCACCATAGAGTGGACTAAGAGGAATAAGTTTAAGAACAAGATGGATCCAAGAAAAATACAGAATGCTTCAGAATTATAATAGAAAAAAGTATAGAGACAGCCAGTGAACAAGTAGACAAATATGTTGCTATTTCACTCTGACATCACTGAAGAAAGGAGGAATTTGAAATATATGACATAAAAAGTGACATAGCAAATGACAAGTGGCAGAAATGTGAAAAAAAAACATGAAAGTTAAAGCAAAAATTTTGAGTTTCATGAGACAAAATGAGAAGAATAACAGGTGGCATGGTCCAAATGATAGAACGGGAAAAAGATCTTACTACTTTAACTTGAAATGTTTGCTCAGTTAAATTATGGTAATAAAGCAGCAAAGAAAAGATATGACACAGTTACGAGTATTTGCAGAGATTTCTCAGGTAACTGGGAAACAAAGTTAAGGAAGTAAATAGTGTGGATAACTTAATGCTGTGAGTGGGTGGATAAGAGTTTGTAACACTAGAAAAAAGAAACATGATGGGTGAGGTGAATGAACCACTTCAAATCGATGAAAAGAGAAAAGGGAAAGAAAAATAGCATGACAGAAAACTGTCATTTCTGACCATCCTGGATATGAAGAATCCATAGAGTAAGACCTCCTACAGAAACAGATCTAAGTCATAGATTAAGCTTAAAAAATTAACCAGATACTTAGAAATGGCTATGAGAACTACAAGAGAAAAAACTAGGTAGAGGCCTGATCAAGTGTTGACAGAGGGAGGATAAAGGGAGGGAGAAGGGCAAAGAGGGGAAGGGCGAAAGATCTGAGGTACAAGAAGCAAATATAAATTAACTGGATGGAGAATGCAGATAAAACACTGAGAGCCAAGCAGGTGTTAGGCAAGCTGTAAAACTCCTAAGATGTTTATCAATAATGAAAAAAAAAAAAAAAGAATAAATAAGTCAACCAAAAAACATGGAAATCATATAGGAGAATAACGAGTTACATAAGTTACATGTTAATGTACACATCAATAAGAAAGATAAAGCATAGAGTTGGCTTGGTCAGTTGGTGATATTCAAAGCAGCTGGACAGCAGCTGGGCACCAGATGTTGGGGCTGCCACTATCATCTAACTGTAGTGAAGTCAAGGACCTATATCAATTTACTATAATGTCTTTTGTGTTCTGTGTACGACCAGTAAATATCAAAGGCTTGTGGACAGCACTGGAATGAAAAGTAAGTGCTGCATATGTAGACAATATAGTCATCTTCAATATGGACTGGGAAACCCTCAGGGAATATTTTAATAAGGTGATCACTGAATTACAAAGGACAAGTTTAACCAAAGAATCAGTACCATTTTAAAAGCTGAAAACTAATCTAAAAAATTTAAAAAAAAAAAAAAAAAAAAAAAAAAAAAAAAGAACCCACCCATAATCGATGTACACGATTTTTTTTTATAAGGTGTCTGGACTTACAAGCTTCAAAAGAACTAGCTAAACAAAGACTGCAGCCTAGTCCCAGGGGTTTCTTTCCATGTAGTATACCATTTTTGAAAAATCCAGATTTTAAATTAACTTGAATCATAGAAATGAATTTTGGACAAGTAGAATCTGTAGATCAGGATCATTACCCCCCAAAATTTACACTTAAAAATGAGCTAAAGAAAATTTTGTTCAGTGGCTCAAATGTGACTAGTCAGGGACTTTTTTGCTAAATATATATGATGTTTTATTTTCCTTGGTATATCAATAAACAATCTTATCTGTAGGATGTTTTACCATGTTCTTCATGTTTGAAATAAATCTCTCTTTTAAAATAGGTGAAATAGATGTGAGCCTTATTAGAAGAAACACAGTAGGAGATTCATCAGCCTGATGTAACAGTTCTGCTATCACATACTACCATTTTTTAGTTTATTACTTTTCCCCAAAATTTGCAATGGTATTACTAATTAACAGCTATTTTTTTTTTCCTGTCGAGTTTCTAACTGTATGATTTTTCAAAGCATGTCTGCAGCAGAAGTCAATGTGTAACTAAACACTGATTGACTCCCTAGTTTTACATAATAAAACCCCCTATATTAGACAAATCAACATTTGCCTTTGAGCAAAATCTGTAAATATATTAGTGAGACTATTTAAAACAATTGCTATCAGGTAATGTAAGACTGTAAGAACTTCTTTTTCAAATGGAGCTTAACTAAAATCAGAGCTAATGTACATTTTTTGAAAGAAAATACCTAATTCAGTTTATAATAAAACTATCAGATTTTTGTG
The DNA here is from genome assembly GCA_013399115.1 of Anseranas semipalmata. Classification (NCBI taxonomy): domain Eukaryota; kingdom Metazoa; phylum Chordata; class Aves; order Anseriformes; family Anseranatidae; genus Anseranas; species Anseranas semipalmata. Next base: position 4,525 of record VXAA01004868.1, read on the forward strand.
GATATTTTCCCCACATTTCATTGAAATAGTCTTTTCAGCAAATAACTTGGTTAGATAATATTTTTTTAATTATTATGACTAAAATTTTGAGATGACTAATATTTTGGAGATGATTAGTCACCAATTATAGTAAGTCATAACAGTTTCAAAGATTAATATTGTATATGTGTTAATCAGCCATGAAGCAAAAATTATAGATTTACTTGAATAAACAATTTTCACTGGATCATTTTTCAAATAATTCAAGAGCATACAAACAAACAGAACATTTTCAAATAACTTACTAATTTAAAAACCTGCTACAAAACATAAAAGTAAACTCCTTTTTTAAGTAGTCTCAGTCAATAGTAGAACTAATTGAAAACCTATAAATTTAGTACAGTGCAGCATGTAGTCTCTATCTTATTCTGCCTATACATCAATAGGTCATTCTCAGTTAATTAAGTGAAGGCATAATCAGCTTAATTTATGTAGTTCAAGGCAGTTAATGATATCTTAGTACAGTACCTGAACATTTGGCCTGCCCATATAACTAGCTGGATATACCCAGTTCATTCTGTAGCTCAACTTCAACTCTCCATTTTTTATCTCAGATTTCATTTTACACAGCTCAGTCTGGAGCTGGTGAGTCCAATTTCTTAAGGCTAGAGCTGAAACAAAGCGAGAACAAATTAATCGGTTAACAAAGCCATATGATCAGGTTGTTGTCAGTGATAGTATATTATGCAGAACAATCATAAAAGAAGATGATAATACCAAATGGCCTGTTTGTATCATTTAAGTAATGTATTTAAATAGTTTGATAATAACAAACAAAGGAATAGTTACTGGCAAAGAGGTAGGACTGAAAAGCATATTATTTTTCCATAAATTATATAGTGAAAAATGGCGACAAATATAAGAATTTTACAGAACACACTTACAATATATAGTGAGGTACTTCAGTAAGATCATCCTTTATCTGTTGCAGAGAAAGTGTTTCCTTCTGCTGTCTCTGTACCTCATCTTCTCTTTTCTGAAGCTGCAAGTTTACACACAAAGACAAACCACAATGTCAACCAATTGGACCTCACTTAAGGAACCAAGGAGATCGATTTGTAAAGCAAAGGATGAACAGGACCCCATTTCTGAAGTACGTTGCTCAAACTGCTCTTTCATTAAAAGATGCTCTCTCTTATTGATTTTGGCTTAAGTAATGAGAAAGCTTATCCAAAAATCTTTAGCATTTGGGCTCAAGTTAAGGAAATCAATAGAGTCATTTCCCATTTGAACTGCATATGTGAGTTTTATGTACGAGAGACAAGACAAAGCCCAAATCAGATAAATCGATAACATTGTCAATAGAACATGAAGCTGACAAATGGCATTTTTAAGCAATTAAAGAGAGCTGTAAACATACAGAAGCTAATCAATTACAGTGTTCTGCTATTAACAGTTTTTAATTTATACAAACATTATTAGGAATCCCAGGGAATGGAGATAACAAAACATGTTTCTTGCTACTGTTTAGGGATTATGACAGTAAAGCTTTTCTTGTCTCCATATGTAAGCATCTTCCAGTGCTTGTGGGAAGAAAAGGAAATATTTAATTAATCATTGAATTCCTATACTATCATGTCTACATGTGTAATAAACACAGTGGTCACAGTCCCTGACTGCATTTTTTCACCCAATTTAGTGTGCAAGGACAACTGAAGTATGCAAGTAGCCAGTAGTACAAGGCATAGAATCATAGAAATGTTGATTTCAAGGAATGTATAGAGAACATCTAGTTGAACATCTCACTCAAAGTAGCACCACAACCAGTACTAGATCAGGTCAGCTGTGGCATTCTATAGAAAGTCCCCCAAAAAACCAAGGATGCCAGCTTCATAAATTGTTCCAGTGTTGCACAACCCTCCTTGTGAACGCTCCTTGGACATTTTTCTAACATCTGCACTGAAGCTGTATCTTGTGGCTTTTGCCTTTTATTATACCAAATGCCACTACGAAGAAGAGTTGCTTTATCATCCTTGTAGTTTCCCTTCAAATTTCACAGGCTGCTATTAAAGGTCTCTTTAGCCTTCCTGTGCCCAGGCTAAGTCAACCCCTTTCTCACAGTCTCTCATTGAAGAGCATGGGCTCCAGGTCTCTAACAATGTTAGACTCTTGATGGCCCCCTTTTGGATCCTTTCCAGTTTTTCAACATCCTTCTTGAATTGTTAGGCTGATATGAACAAAATACTCTCATTACAGCCCCTTCAGTGCAAAGTATAAAGGAGTAATAAATTCCTTTGATACATTCTCCGTGCTCCTCCCATTGTAGCCCAGTTTGCCATATTTGTGATGACAGAATACTATTCATATTCAGCTTGAAATCCACCACAGCCTCTCCTTCCAGCAGAGTTGCTGCAGTCAGTTCCCAGACTATACCAATGAACTGGGTTATTCTGTCTGAAATGCAGCACTTCACACTTTTCCTTTTAAACTTCTTTAGGTTTCTGTTGGCCTGGTCCCCAAATTTCTCAAAGCTTTTCTGTCCAGCATGTCATTTAACCTTCCCTTCCCAACTCAGACTCATGTGCAAATTTTCTGAGGGTCCATTCTCTCATCATCCTGATCATTGATGAAAATAACTAAGAAAGACTACATTATTGACTGGTTGCCATCTAGGAGATGAGCCATTAATTACTATTCTTTGAGTCCAAAGTACCTTTCAGTTTCCAATCCATCCAACATTCCATTCATCCAGTGCATACATTTCAGCTTATAAATAAAAATACAGTGGAATAGGATGCTAAAACCTTGCTAAAGTTGAGGCATATTCCATACACAGCTCTCCCTGGTCCACATAAGCGATCATTCCAACACAGAAGGCAATCATATTTGTCAAACATGATCTGTCCGTGATGACTGTTCAGGTGCAACAGGTTCATGTGCTTAACTCAACATGCGCAGCACATAATTATGACACAGCATAATTCTGACAATACAAACACGCTTACTATAGTTGAAGATAACTTAGACAAAATATATTGAGGCTTATCAATGGTAAGAGCAGCATTTAAAGAAATGAGAGTGCTTGAACTGACCATATATACACTAACATAAAGCACTTGGTCTCTTGAAGACAGTTTTTTTTTCATTTTCCTACTTACAGAGGATGCATTCATATTCTACTATTGCTTATGCTCAGCACATATATATATAAGATTTTTACATAAGGTTATAAGGCCTTTCTGTTACTGTTCATCTAACAAAATGTATATCTAGAAATATCAGAGAACTCTGAAAGTGAAAAGCAGACAGGAAACATGTACAATTTGACCCCAAATCTCAAACACTATCCATTACAGGTATGCAGCTTCTCTTTCTTCTATTGATAGTCCAAACGTACATTCACATGTTAGGCAACTCCAAGCAAATGCTTCATCAACTGCTTAGTGGAGCGTGTTGGAGTACTTAATGCAATTAGCAAATGTAGAACTATATTGGCCCTCAGCAACTCAAAATAATATTGCATTTTGTGATGGTATGCCAGACAATGTAGAAGAAAAATTTTCCAACAATGCCAGTAATATTGCCTCTGTTGGAGTATGCCCTGATTACATTAGAAGGATCATTGCAGCAGATTCACAGGAAAACTCAGACTACTATCCCTTGGACACCCATTGAGTAGAAATAGCTAAATATAGAAAATGAACAGTGTAGAAAATTTCCTGTTGTCTGTGGAACTGTGAATATCAACAAAGTTCTTGACATTGAACATCTGAAAGTTAAATGCTTATTTCAGAGGTCTCATTCAGGAAGGAAAACTGTAAGCTTAATTTAACTCTTACAGACAAAAAGAGAGAAATTTTGAGTACATTAGAAGAGTGAAAAACAAATGGAAGAAGGGTAATCCTTCATATGGTTAAATTTTTGTCATTCTCTTAGCACCAGTAATAGCAACAAGAAAGCAGCTTTCATAGTCAGATGAAGAAATAAACAGATACATGATGTTTCAAAAAGAGACTCATGAATATATATAGCACTAATTTTAAATTCCACTGGATTGTAGCATCTCAAATGGCAAAGCATTTTAAAATGCCCCTCAAGAAACCTCTGAACAGTGGGATGAGAGAAAAACAGAAGCCTGATCAACATAAATGTTGTAGATAAAAATAGACCTTAATTAAAAGAGTTGCGTGAGAGTAGACTCATCAGTTTAGACAGATGACTCAAAATTGTGGGAACCTAAATGGAAAAAGAAAGACAAAAGAGCACACAAAGCTGTGAACAGGTCTTCAAGAAACTTGTTTCTATTACTGTTAGCATAGAAGACTGAGTTCTCATCTATCTTGTGCAGAAGTTTCACCATTTTATTGTGGTGGTTGACCAGGAGGTCAATTGAGCCACCACATTTGGCAGACTGGAACATTTCTACAGGCAAGGAAGCTATAATGACTATAGACTCTCAAGTCACTTCAATGATTCCATGATTTGTAAAGACACATAACTTGACTTTGAACATTCAACTTCACAACACGGATACTGGAAAAGAACATTGGTATTCTACAGAGATGTGAGTGTGTGGAGTGCACATTACTCTGTTGATCTCTTTATTGACCACTCATTTCAATAGGCATCAAGAGAGACCTTTATATGCCAGTGTTTGTGCGTAATTATTGTTAAGGTCTTGTTGACAACTAACAGAATCAAAGAAGACTAAAATGAAAGATCTTGAAACGGTAATGATCCCCGCTGAGAACAACTGAATATATGAAAAAAACATATTTTGGGGATCAAGAGTTATAAAACAGTTTCCAATATTTCATAGGATTTCTACCTGTATTCTTTTTTTTTTTTCACTTTTTATTGGTTTTATATGCTGATTTTTTATTCTGTATTAGTTTTAAAATCCTGATTATGAAATGGAAAATAAAAGGTTTTTGCTTTCTCATATACAAAATGGTTTGCTAACCTCCTTCTCCTCTGGTATCAAAATATTGTCACTAAAGAGGACTCTTATGAGGTTATAGGTTTAAATACTCCAAAGGTGTAGAAACACAGGAGTCACCAGTGGCCTTTAACGCTAATAGAAGGAAGGTATATAATGCAGTCTTTCTTACAGAAACCAGAAAGATATCTATAGTGGCATGACATCCTGAACATACCATCAATGGGAAATGCAAAAATTAAAGCACTGTTCTGATCTTAAGTGACAGGATGGAAATACAACGTTATTAAATTAGCATGCATTGCAGTAGACAAAATAAGTGACAGAAACTTGCATCATATGGCAAGCTTTTTATACACCTCCAGGAAAGCTACAACAGAAAAAAACAACAACTGAAAAAAACTTTTGTCTATGCCTAGCTTTCTAGCCCTAAGAGCAGAGCATCCCCATTGCCACTCTGCAAATAAAAAGAACAATGTCTTTAGCTGAAGATGAAAACATTTTATTGACTAGGTTTCAAAGTTACTCTCTCTTTATACACTTCTCTCTAGCCTAAAATGCGTTTAAGATGTCTGTATTTTATCTTGGTCTCTACAATTTGGAAAAATATCAAGCACTGAACTGATATTACATCACATACATACAACAAGGAAATAGTATAGCCTGGGGTATTCCCCCCTGGTAAAGGCACATCACCTTCTTGCACATGGTAGTGAATAAAACAGATGGCAAAACTAAACCCTGAAGAGAAGTGCATAAAATACAGTCTATTTTTTTATTATTAGACTCTGAGATTCCTAAAAAAAAAAAAAAAAAAAACTGAAATAATTCTGCCTAGTTTATTTCCCATCAGAACTTAGAAATACAATTCAACAGAATGTACCAATCCATTACCGACACAGACTTTTTCTAAAATATTAAAAACTTGGACAACTAACCATCAATGCAATTCCCGCTGCATGCATGCTACAAGACTGACTGAAAAGCTATGAGTTATTTGTGAAAGACTCCTTTCTCAATACATTTTCAAAAGGAAGATACTGTGTAAGACTAGACAATAGTAAGCAAAATTACTAATGTCAAGACATATTGATATTTTTTAAATTAATGATTGTCATCAGCTTCCAGTTTATCAGGGAGGCTGTGTTCTTGATCCAGTGAATCTTCTTTTAATCGGTCTTCATCTCCTTTACCAACTATTTCCTACTGTCTCTCACTGAGAGTATAGCTATAATCTCTGACTGGTATAATTAACTACTTCAGTCAGCACAGTTAAGTTCTTCCTTGAGTGTTCTCAGGACACAAAACAGAACAAGATGAGGAGCTTATAAAGTCATGTAGGTACACCTCATTACCAGTCCAGTCAGATCGCGGAGGCAACACTGGTCTTCTTAAGGCACAGAAGCAGAATTCACAAGGTTCCTATGTCTGTCACAGAGCTTGGTGTTCTTGAGCAAGCAATTAATCCTTTTATGCCTTTCTTCCTTAACAGTAAATTCTTGACAAGATTTCCATATATGAGAGGGCTCTTTTGTAACAGTATCCATAAATACTTTGAAAATAGTCAGGTAAAATAAGAAATTTATAGTCTGATTTTTTGAAAATTTAGTGCACAGCATGTGAGGTCTGAGTCCTCATATTATGATTTCTGGAAGGGTAGAATTTCACAGAGGTCTGCATCAGTATGGAATTTTCTATTCCTTTTCTAGTGTTGTCTACAGAATTTGAAAGACTGTGATTAAGCTTGTTAGAAAACTTCCTGAAGACAAAAGGATGAAGACAGGGACTCCTGCTCTATTTGATATTATCAAAAGTCTCAGAGAAACCCTGAATTTCATTTTTTTTTTCATATCTCCGAAGCTAAAAAGAAACTTCATCCTTCTTCCAATTTCTTCAGGTTTCTTTGTCATCTTGTTTAAAATGGAGAAAACTGTTATATTGTATATTTCACAATGGAAGTTAATTGGTTCAGAAAAGCTGCATTCTCCAAAATACCTTGCCAGTTTCAGTCTGATGCTATAACTGTTAGCAAAGGGAGAACTCCAGGGATTGGGAGTTGAATAGTTATATGCTGCTGTTAAATGAAGCAGTTGTGCTTGAGAAGCCTCTGCCTGAATGCAACTCATTTTATAGCACCATCTGGGGACAAAGTATAGTTTAAGATATAAACTGAAATGACATCTTCTGGTAATGCAGAAATATCCCTCAGTTGACTTGAAGAAAGAAATGAAGCTGAAAACTGGACCAGCAGAAAACAATTGATCATTTTAGTTTTGGTAGGAGTAGTCTTCCAAGTGTTTCTTGGACTGAAAGTTATTCTGTCTATGGGAATGCAGTAAGTGTGTCACTGGGGGTAATCATATCTGAATTGCTTAAGCACACAATGCCAGAAATGTAATTCAAATATTTTTTTTTGTCCAAGAAAAGAACATGAATTCAAAAGATGAGCTGTAAATGCAGGTGTGCTGTCCAAAATCTGTGTATTCTTGAATGCAAAGATATGCAGAGAAAATACAAAAATACACAATAACAGAGAAAAAGAAAACAGCTCAGGTAGCTCAGGACACATACCCTACTTCAGCCTCTTCTGTTAATTAATACATTTTTAGTTTCTGTAATCTGTAATTTCTGTAATGTTAGTTAAACCATTTAAACTAACATGAGATGAACTAGGACCTAGTTTACATATTTGTTTCAATATTAATAACTGCACCTGTCCACAGAATGGATCCTGATCCATTACTGGTTAACTCTAAACTTCAACAAAATTTTATTTATAAGCCAGAAAATGTATGAAATGAATTGATAACAGTAAATTATCAATATCAATATTAATAGCATAAAACCCGAAGATAAATGTTCAAAAGTCAAAAGAATAAGACACAAAAAAGAGAAGGAATTTTGTACAAAGATATAAATGAATTTTTTCTGTAGTCCACAAACATGGAAAAAGCCCACAATTTAACAGGCCTAAAACTGAACGGTGATGAAACTGACTAAATACACAAATACATAAATAAGCAAAACCTTTAAAAGTTCAGATCCACTACATCCAAGGATTTTGATCTTTGCTTTTGATGAACTTTTCACTGACAATTTTTCCTCCCTATTAATATGAACAAATACAAGCAGGAGTTGTGAATGTGAATAGACAGTGAATATAATGGTGAGTACTAAGGGCAACCAAAGCATTTGGTGTGGAAAAAATGTGATGAAAAGCTAGGTCACCTGAGGTACAGAATAAGTACTAATAAAACAAGAGGTAGAAGACAAGGCTAGAAAAACAACTGGCACTCACGGACTCAGAAACTGATATATAACAGATATATGCAGCGATTCGGAAGGAATTCAGAAGGTAAGAGAGAAACCTTAGGAAAACTGACATTTAGGAAGAAAGGGTGTGGAAAAGTTGGACAAAGAAGGCACACAAAGTAGACAGAAAGTGACACAGGAAAAGGTACGTGAGTGGCAATATAATATATTTCAACCATGCAAGGTTGTATGTAAAGCTTCATTTTCATTAGGTTAGTTTGCTTCCTTTCTCCTCAGCTCTTCTTTACATACATACTTGACAGACAAACCCCTTCCCTACTGTTATTTTACAACCTTATTCTCTTACTAAATGGATGGCTTCAAACTGCTTCCATCTGAAGTTTGCATTTCTCTAAATTTTATAATCCAAATGGTGTTTCTGTTCTGAAGAGAGACTCTCTCTGTCTCAGCAAAAAAAAAAAAAAAAGTTGACCACACTGAATTCTCTAAGTGGAGTTAGGTACTTTTATAAAACTTACTCATTACATGATTCAGCTCCTTTAGCCAGGGACTTAAGCCGAGAGACCCTTTGCATTATATTACTGCTATTAAGTCACAGGAGCAGGTTGTGCTAATGGAAAAGAGGTAGAAGGATACAGGATCTTTAATTTACCCAGGAAATTTGTGCGAGCAAAATAATTCCTACTCTACATGTATATAAGAGTCATCCCTGGAAACTCAAAATCTACATTTAGATAGACCCTGAGTTTATGTTCCGACTTAAATATTTTTCTAGAATTGTGTCTTCTCAACATAAGCAACCATTCCTCCCCCAAACTCTGCAATTAATTTATGGATTTAAAATAATTTATTGCATAGATTTGCATAGATTACTCTTATTTTAGTTATAGTGAAACTTTTTCTAGTAAAAATATTTCAGAGGCATAATTTCTTAGGCCTTTTACATTGCATAAAGTTAATACTTCATATATAGGTCATCAGTCCATATGAATGTACTATTAAGTCATTAATATCTAAATAAGTTTTTGTTCACACAGAACCAATAAAATAAAATATAATAAAAATAATAATAAAGAACTAATGCTGCTTTATTATTTTCTTTATAGCCTTTGGAATTACAAAACACATGCTATTTATAAAATTACTTTTTGCAGAATTCAGTGCTCATTTCATTCTGTGCTTGTAAATACAACTCTTTCAAAAACTTAGTTGGCTGCAAAGCTTAAACATGAGGTTGGCAGCAGTGTTGGTGTCAAAGAGATTATATGCCTGGACTTCAAAGAGGTCAATGAGATGACTGCAGTGCTCACTGTACAATAGCCTTCACTAGCTAATCCATAATGCAGCACTGTCAAATTATGAACATGCACCTGCAGTTTTTCAAGGAAGAGAATTCAAAATGAGAAACTCCATCTGGACCATTCTCTCTCTCTCTCTTAAAGGTGCCTTCCTCTTATTGAAAATAACAATGACATTCACAATTAAAGATGCTTATGGTAAGTATTAGACACTGGTATAGAATGCAACATCTATCTACTAAACATACATTAGTGCATACACATTTATCTGAAAATACTTATTTAGGAGTCTTTGACAAATCTTTGGAAACTGTATGAAGAATTACTGTTACAGGAACTAACAGTGACAATTCAGTAGCTCTGTAGCAAAAAAAAAAAATAGAACAACAACAAACAACAACAACAAAACTGCAATCAGAAAATACAGAAGAGAAAGATTATGAGACAGAATGCCTTCAGAAAATTAACACTTCCCAAAAGTTTTACATAATAGCTTGTGAAAACATTTTGAGTATTTGAGTATATTCATCTTCCCCTAAATATAGTGGATGTCATCTTACTTTAAATATATTGCTATCAAATGGCTGCAACCATCTTCTTCCTACATTTAATGCTGCATATATTACTCAGACAATACCTCTTCTCTTGTGGCAGAAGATCTGCCATACCTTTAGTACTTGTAATAGGTTCCTTAGTGTACAAGGACTCTCATTCCTCTTCCTTCCCTCTCTACACACAGGTATGAATTCTAGAGTTATAAAACTGCCCACAGCACAGAAGTAAGGATTTGTTTTTAATTTGGAACGCTATTTTTGTTCTCCTATGTTTTTACATTTGCTTGCTTTGATTTGTGCTTATACTCTCTCCTGCTGAACAAAGGTTACTGCCTGTTGCTGTGTTTTGTTTCTTTTCCACCAGCATAGAGTTTATATGCACTTAAGTATTAAATGGAATTACATTATCAAAAAGAGTCTTACTGAGAAAAATCCCTTCAAACGTAGTTAGTAATTTATATGATGCATATACCCCTACTATCTAGATGCTATTATTAATTGTATAAAAGCAATCCACAAAAAGATATTTTGGCAGATAAAACAATCACAGCTTCCACCAGTAAATACACTGATAATCAAACTGTGAAATAAACAATAAATAAATTAAATAAATAAATAAATAAAAAATCTTCAAAACTAAAGTCATATTCTTTACATATTTTTTCATGGGATGCAAAGCCAAAGAAACATTAGAAAAGGAGATTCCAAAAACTGCAGTCCTTCCAGAGAAATATTGCCTGAATTCTCTTATGGAAAAGGAGAGTATTGTGTAATTTAATAGCCTGACAAATGTTTAATGATGGAGAATCTCTCTTAGGAAAACAGACATAGTTTTAAATATTATCATCTGTATTTTGGATTGCCTCCAAATGCAAAAAGAGACTCTATAGGTAATAATCTGTAATAAATATCACAGAAAGTAGGCTGACAATTATTTTTGGTGTGAAGTGAATATACCTTTCCAATTCACCTTCATATATTCTTCTAAATGATTCAACGGCCAAAAAAAAGATCACATCTTATCTACTTAGTATCACTGTCTTTCAGTTTAATACAAATACCTAAATTGCTTACTTAGATAGTTGTTGCACAGAGGAAACCAAGACTGCTCAGTGACTTTGATGTTCTATTAGCATTATAGTTCATCTGATCTCACTGTCTCTTCCAATAATTTTGTATAATTTAAAGTGAAGGAGTATGGAATCACAATGCAAAATCTCACTAACAAAGTACACTAAAATTTTACGGTTTGTTTAATACATATATTTTGGAATACTTGGTTCTTCAGTTGGAAACCTGATATCTGAATCAAATTCAGCAAGAATTAAAATAATGTTTTACTCCTCTAGTCCGCAATGATTAGAAAACCATCTAGTTTTTTTCCTTAGTCTTGTGTCAAGTAGATGGACAAATTAGACACCTTGGGAAGATGCAGTTCAAAGAAACAAAGACAGGAGAAACAATGTTACACACTGGATGAAGAAAGGAGAATATCTCCAGAAGATTTACAGGATCTACCCAGGTGCCTGAAATAACCAGTGTAAATGTCTAACACCTTCAGTAAGCAAAAGAGCCTGAAAACTGAGACAAAAATGAAAAATCATAATATCCTAGTACATTAAAACATGGGTTAACTTTCTGGAGGTTCACTATGCCTGATTTATTGGGCTCATTTTTTCTGGTGAATATTTTATTTTCTCTTTAAAAACCTATTGCAAATTTCTCCTTAATTCAATCTTGGATAAACAACCGACATGACCTATCATGACCTATGTATTTATGACTACCAGAGGGACTTCCACATTTCACACATTCATTGGCATTGCAGATATAATACTAATGTCATTTAGCTTATGTCTTTCTGATCATGAAATATAACTCCACCTATTTTATTAATTGGCAATGGCCACAAGATAGATCAAAAATTCGGCATTTCTTCGTCTATTTTTAGTTTCCGCTTTTTGAGTCCCTATGCACCATTCAAAACCTAATATTGTTTGTCAGTCATTAGGTAGCCTAACAACAGTCCCAGTAATATCATGATCTGGCCTGCATACAATTGGCTGTGCAATGGGCTCTCCCTTAAAAAGTACTGGAGCTCTGCATGATGTGTCTTGAAAGTGAATGGAAGAGTTTTCACTCGTGAGGACATGCTCCATGGCTTTCAACGTTTGTTCCCATAACATTCCGGGGGATATGGAAAACGCACTTCAGGATCATTTGCCGCTTCTCTGTGTGCAGCAACAAGGCCTTCTTTGATTTCTGCCACTTTACAGAGCTAAGTGGTGGCTCTAGCAGCCTGCCACTAACAATCAACTGAATAGAAGTGCTCTGACATGATGCTCAGTTGGGACCACCATTCACAGCAGCATACTCAACTTCAGCTAAGCCAGGTTCCTTAAAGTACTTATTTAGCTACTTTTAATAAAGAACAGAGGATAAAAAGTCCTTTATTTCCTGCCAAGAGGCATGCTGGGTCTAGTGATGAAGGGAGGAAGCAGGTTAGGTTAGCAGGGTGTCCACAGGTTCTCCATGATTTGGCTCTCTAATTCAATTAGTAGCCCATAGACAAATGTTTTCAGCTCTGAATAATTTCCTTAGCATGATACAGGTCTTGCGTTGAATCTTTTCCCCCACGCATATTCAGTTCTGTCTTTTGTCTTTGGCAAGATCAGCAAATCAGTGTCTTAAGAACGTTTGTACCTACTAATTAGTTTTTTTAAAAAAGAGAGAGAGAGAGAGAGAGGAGAAAAGAGAGGGAAAGGGAAGGGGAAGGGGAAGGGGAAGGGGAAAGGGAAAGGAAAGGGGAAGGGGAAGAAAAAACAGGGAAAAGAAAAGGGAAAAGAAAAAGAAAGAAAATCCAATGAACCCTGATATTCTGGAATTAAAAGCAGGCAAAAATAAGTTCTTTTACTTCCAAGAAGTTCCTTTTTTTTTTTTTTTTATGGGAAAATGAACACAGGTGATGTATTGTATCCTCTATTAGAAATCTCTCATAATCATAGACACTATAAGCATTTGTTAAGAACACAGCTCTAAACTTCGCTCACATTGGTTTGAAATCATATCGAAATTTTGGTACACTACCACTAAATATGCTTGAATGTATTGAAAGAAACCACTCTATTGCAACATTGTTTTAATAGATAGCCATGTTCATTATACTAAAAGATATAGTTAAAAGTATCTGGTTTTTATCCTCAATATTTTGAAAGGTACATTTTCTGCAGATTCAACAATAGCAGCCCGTATCAAATTAATATTGTTTATGTGCTGGATGTGAGAGTTCAAGCACTGCTTTAAATGCATAGTTCTCCACAAAAACGAGATTAGCAGCTTCAGCACTGCAATGTAACAGTATTACGAAATTATTATTGAAATCAATAACACTTTCATTTCCAGAACTAATCTGATGGTAAGATCTTGTTTATAAAGATATTAAACAAATGCATTATTCACATTTTGTAACGATTCTCCAGAAAAAGGATATTTTTTTAATTATCACATAGAAGTGGTGTAATAAATGAGTGTAATTTTTATTAACAGAAGTTAATTTACATAAAACAAATGCTCATTGAATTATTGAGTATGATAATATCTACATGCCTAGTCCTGTTTGTCATATTTTGTGCCTTTTGGCGACATCAGAATTATAACAACCTGATTTATGCACTAAATTTAATGCATAATATGACAACATACCGATAGGTATGCCTTATAATGTATAATTTAAACATGATTGCTATATATTTCACCCATATTTTCTTGGCTTTACAAAGATTTCTCATGCATCTAGAAATCTCAATTGTAATGTAGGTTGCCAGATATGAATGTCTGTTTGAATTAATGAACATTTTTATAAAAATACTCTGACTATGAATGTTTTAAAAACCTTGTCATAACATTCACCAAACTTACACATGACAGCTAGCATGTGTTACTGCATTTTCATCTTAAATATTTGATGACTGCCTCTTTAAATCCAAGATTCATAACCCAAAGGGTTTCATTTTCTTACAGCATATGTAATTCAAGAGACATTTATTAGTATAGTTCTCATTTTATGCATCAACAAAATATTTTTCAGAGAACCATTAGATGAACTCCCTGGTTTTCAGACTTCTTTCTGAGCATTTTAATTATAATTGTATGTTTTCTTTGACAATATTTGTACACAGCCTATTTGCAATGCTCCCTACTTCCCTACCTCCATCCCCATTGGAACGGAAAGAATTCTGTAATATACAATAATGCAGAGTCAGAAAATGTGAAAAGCATCAACTGGAATTTCATACACACTAGATTAAATATGTGAAAACCCTTGGTAAGCTTTTTTTCAACCTCTGAACATACCCGAAGAAACATTACTGTAAACAATTATGATTCATAAAAATTTCCTAAACACAGTTGTTCATCTAATACTATTAAACTATTTCTGAAGCATAAAATGGAGATTTCTGTATTCATTATTACCCCCATTTTAAAAATTCAGCCATGAAAAATACCAAATATTAAAATGTTTATAATTATTTAAGAAGCAAATCAACAAACCATTGTTGGTGCAATATATTACTATGTTAGCACTGAAGGTTGTCCACTGACAGGTCACTCTCACTTGACCTTGTATGCACAGAAAGGTAGCTCACCATGGTAACCTTGGTCTTGTGGCTTTCCATACAGTAAATCATTTCAGCCTCTTCATGTAATTCTTTTATTGGCTGTGCAATTGAAATGTCATGCTTCACGAACAGAGGAGCTAGTAATTTCTTATGGGTGATTAAACTACCTCTGTAATGTATGAGCATGGATAGAACTGTATGCAACAGACTTAAGCATACACTTCATTTCTTAAAATTCTTGCTATTTTTTTCAGATGCTTACAAGGAAGTTTTCTGTGAGAAGAAAAAACACTTTTTTCATACATGCATACTAAACAAACACCTAATAGCATCCCTTTTAGATCATCTACATGAGCAAAAGGAAAACAACAGCTTAGAAAAAAAATAAACATATAACATTGGTTTTAAAATTAATAGCTAATTTTTAATCAGACTGACAAATTCCAAAAGTCAAGCTAGTTTATAAAGGCCAAGTTAGGCCCAAAGCAGGAGCTGACATTCTCATTTTAACTATAATATATTTATATAACTATAGATAGGTAATAACTAATAAATAGTTAATAAATACATAACTATATTTAACTATTATATATATTATATATATATATATTTTTTTAGTTAATATTAACTCACCTCTACATCTCACCTATACTACAGAAAACAATCAGAAAAAAAAATGAAGATGGGCAGATTCCTTCAGCTATTATTTCATTTAGTATTTACATTCATTGTAACCTTGATATAGAATTGAACAAATAAACCTGATGCTTTCTTTGGAGAATTACTCCTTTGAATTCAAAACTATAATGGCAGAAAACAAATGGGCTTTTTAAACCATAAAGATGTGTTCGGAAGAACTTGATATCTTTTAAATTTTCTTTTATAAAATGTCACACTTCCATATATAACTGTAAGATAAAACCTTTGCTGTAACAGTTTACTTGCCTGAAGTTCATGCTAGGATTTTTTGTCCTTTTCTGCTTTGCATCTGTCAGGTTGATATGAGTCTGAATGACAGACATACATAGGTATGTGAGCATGCAGTACACATATGGATACATCTTTCAAAAATACTGGCAAAAAAGATATTGATACCACTTTAATACCACTTACATTGTTTTATAAAAGAAATAAATGCCTCTTAAGCAGTAAAAATCATCTCTTAATGGTTTTCCAAACTTTAATTAATGATCACAGAATCACAGAATCACAGAATGGGCAGGGTTAGAAGGGACCTTCCAATCCTGAAAGATCATCTAGTCCAATCCCCCTGCCGGAGCAGGAACACCTAGATCAGGTCACACAGGAACGCATCCAGGCGGGTTCTGAATGTCTCCAGAGAAGGAGACTCCACAACCTCTCTGGGCAGCCTGTTCCAGTGCTCTGTCACCCTCACCGTGAAGAAGTTTCTTCTCATATTTAAGTGGAACCTCCTATGTCCAGCTTGCACCCATTGCCCCTTGTCTTATCGTTGGATGTCAAGGAGAAGAGCCTGGCTCCATCCTCCTGACACTTCCCCTTTACATATTTATAAACATTAATAAGGTCACCCCTCAGCCTCCTCTTCTCCAAGCTAAAGACACCCAGCTCCCTCAGCCTCTCCTCATAAGGGAGATGCTCCACTCCCTTAATCATCTTTGTGGCTCTGCGCTGGACTCTCTCAAGTAGTCCCCTGTCCCTCTTGAACTGAGGGGCCCAGAACTGGACACAATATTCCAGATGTGGTCTTACCAGGGCAGAGTAGAGGGGGAGAAGAACCTCTCTCGACCTATTAACCACACCTATTAACCTATTAACCCCTTCTAATATACCCCAGTCTGCCATTGGCCTTCTTGGCCACAAGGGCACAGTCCTGGCTCATGATAAATTATGATAATCCTGACTTCTATTTTAGTTCCTCAGTTGTACCTCTTCCTGCACATATTTTAAAAAATAGCAATCAGTGATTTATTCATAATTAAATTAATTAACTGACAACCAAAGATACTATGATAAATCTAGAAACCAATTGACTGCTGAGTTCTAGAACGAATCTGATAATTTAACTACCTCTAATCATTGCATCAAATAAAGAATGTGGAAGAAGCTTATCAAGGAGAGGGTGGAAGGATCTAACAGATGTTAGAAAATTCTTCTTCAGTGTTTTTATAAGACCACGGAAACATGTTTCTGTTGAGCTTAAGAACCCAGTTCTGCTATCGAGGGATCTATTTGTAAAGGTATAAAAATGGTAATATAGTGGACTGACACCCCATTCAACTGGATTAATGACCTCATGATGAGAATGGCAGCTGCTAGACAGAAACTTGAAAACAATCCAAGGTCAAACCTTGAATTTTTTATCTTGACTATTTTCTACAAAGTATTTAATGTCTTATTTATGCCAAAGATATCATAGCAAAATAACAATAATAATAGCATGCAGACTCTAGGAAAGAATTTCACTTCTGCAGTAGCATTATTATTAAGCAGTGGGACACCTCAAAAATGTGGAAGAGCACACAAAAACATATAGAACACATCTAATGCCTCTTTGCCCTTCAGTTACTGATGGTACAAAATCAAGGTTATGATTTCCATTGTAAACTGTAGTAATGGAAGAAATCTGCTCTCCTGTCTGTTGACAGAGTCAGCATTTCACACAATGCCTGGGCACTGGCCGAAGTCCCATTTCATTTTAGAAAAAAAAATATCTCAGATAAATTTATTTTTAAAGTTGGGAGACAGCAAACACTTTCTCGAATGACCACAGGAAAAGGGCTATCTCCTGTTTGACTCAGCAAAATGAAAAAAAAAAAGAGAGAATGGATTTCAATGGCAGTCGTTTTATCTTTTTTCTCTTCTGTTTCATTGTAGAATATTAGGCACTGGAACAAGCTGCCAGAGAAGCTGTAGATGTCCCATCCCTGGAATTGTTCAAGGCCAGGTTGGATGGGGCTTTGGGCAACCTGGTCTAGTGGGTGGTATCCCCGCCCATGGCAGGGGGTTGGAACCAGATGATCCTTAAGGTCCCTTCCAACCCAAACCATTCTATGATTCATAATTCTATGACTGCAGGAATTCCACCACATTTGAGAAAAGTTCCAGGGTTAGCTACAATTCTTTAGCATGAATTTGCAAGCTACATCAAGATGTGCACAATATAAAAATCACAAAGTAGGAGACTGCAACTCCTCATAGTTCTACTGGTCACCTTCTGTATTTTCCTATGTACTACCCAATAAGTCAGACTACACTTTTCATAGCTCTTAAACAGAAAAGAGACTTCAATTAGACTGTGTTCTAGGTACATTCTTGAGAAAATGTATCTTGAGAAAAATATCCTCATTGGTCCCACAGATTTCTCCTGGATTTAAAATTAAGAGCTGAAACAGCGATAATAGAGCTCTGAAATGGCACAGTGTCATCTAAACAGAAAAAAAAGAAAAAAAAAAAAAAAGAAGTTTCTTTACAACCGTAATTATCCAGCAGAAAACCTAAAGGAAGCATCATAACAAGCATGGCCTTACAAGGGAAAAAGAAGTGTTTTTACCTCCCTGGTGGGAAATAAACAAATCAAATGTATTAGATATAAACTGATCAGAAAAAAAGAGTAAGGATTCTATAATGATTAGAAGTACATACTTCGGGAATGTGAGTGCTAGCTATGGTTGAATATTTGTTTTGTTTCCATATTTGTACAGGTCTCGCTATACTACATCTGAGCTCTACTGACCATACCTCTCAGGGCCTACATTCACAAAGAGCTGTGCATGATCTTAACATTAAGTTGGAATCTTTTTTTTTTTTTTAAT
>VXAA01004868.1:23034-76209 GCA_013399115.1 Anseranas semipalmata
TTTTCTTGTAAAAAAAAAAAAAACAAGTCAGTAACCCACACTGTGGTAGACTCATCCACGTAGCCTGCCTGTTATCTAACACTTTGACTTACAGCTAGATGCAAACTGCCAGCAGGAATTATATTTTGCTTCTCAAGAGAATTATTCTTTCTTTCATATCATAGCAAGGAAACAAACAGCCAGGAAATCTTAGAGATTGTACTTTTAGGGCCCACTTCTCTAAGGTTATTGTCTCTTGATCTTTAAGAAAATGCCTTGTTTTTTCCCCTGTGAAAATGTTGTCTAATGCCAGGTAGTTTGAACTGACTTTCCAGGGAAGCATGATTTCTGTATGAATGTGTGAAGGTGGACCAATTAACTTGGAAACAGTGGGGACCTAACTACAAGAAGTTGTTAGTTAACCTCCAAGCTCAAAGGACAGCCTGGACAATTGTATCCAGCACTGCTTGTTCACAACAGAAGCAAGACATACCCAGGAGGACTCATGCTTCTTTCCACCCTTTACCTGCCACCCTCTCTCAGGCAGTTACTATTTGTAAAGCAGTTTAAAAACAATTTATTAGTGAAACTGTTAGCTTAAAAGTTAACCTCAAAAAAAAAAAAAATATTTTTGCAGTTGTGCACTACTTCGGTTCAGTTGGAAAGAATTTAAATTTTGGCTGAATTTTTTCTCCTAAGTAGAACCCTAATGAATGAATTATGATGATAAATTTCAACGTGTCCCTGCAGGAACAAAAGATTTAGAAATATATTTGCTAAGCTAGTGTTTTCCAGGTACATTACCTTGTTTTACAGTACTTTTAACTGATAAAATTTTACATTTTATTGCCTTCAAATCTTATTTGTTTTGATCTAATAATCTATAAATGCTTTAACAAAATACGCTGCCTTTCTAAAACATTCCTGCTTACAAATGCTATCCCACTATGTGAAATTAAATACCAGCACAACTATTTTCTGCACTGCACAGCTCCTTAATCTTTTCTGCTCTACCTTCCTACTATACCTTTTCCTACTACACCTTTTCTGCTATACCTTCTACTATTCCTACTACCTTCTGCTCTACCTTCCTACTATTAAAAACTATCCTTGAATCACTCAGCATATCCATTCAACTCCAGCAAATAGTTTTCCTCTGTTTCTTGGCCTATCTATTTTGGTCCGCTACGCCCAACACTAGATTTTTCCATTTCCAGTAACTCCTCTGTGTAATTGTCTGTTTCCATTTATAGGATTTAGGGGACAGCTAAAGGGAACAGCCATGTTTCAGTGAACTGCTCCATTTTTCTTGGACCACTCTCCTATACTTAATCCTTTACACATTATTTAATCTCCGTTCAAACAATTATCTCAAATCATTTTTTAATATTTTTCTGGAACTCCCTTCACAAACTATTCTGAAATAATCTACTGTTTATTTGTACATGACAAATATATAATATGTTGGCATCTCTGAATACATAGCATGTAACTTAGAAAACATTTGTGAAAATGCCAAAATGTCGTATGTGCTAATACTGTGCCATATGTCAGTGAACATTATTGGAAGAGGAAACTATTATTTTACTTAACATTGCAAGGCATTTTAAAATATAAAAATACACAGGGAAAGTCTGAGCCTTAAATCAAGTTTATATACTGCTATTCCTGAGATACCTTATCCTCATCCTTACTTGAATTCAATTTTCCTGGTATTTCTCCACTTCAGACTGCTTAACATTAGTTAAGGTATCAGGTTATATATAAAAAGATTTACTTTGATTTTCTTTAAAAATGTACTCAATTCATTTTTATGTTACCTTTTTTCTGCAGTCTCTCCTAGACATACCAATTTGTGAGGTACTTTTTAGATACAGACTCCATTGCAGGGCTTTGAGTTTCCGGAAAAAAAATTTTTAAGAGATTCCTTGACTTTGAATTCATCCTACTTCAGACAACATAAGTAGTGTTATAGTCAGCAGAGCCTCATTAGTCCCCGAAATCACAATAGCTGAGGTTTCAGTCAACCGAGAGTCTTCAGTTTGAGAAAGATCTATTATACACTGTAAGTAACTGCCAGTGAGACAGGCTGCTCTCATTGTGAATTGAAGGGTTAAAGAATGCAACATTTGGACTGCAGGCTGTTGTAGCTTCAAGAGATGTCCTCCTGCAATTACTTGTTTTATAGAACACTTTATAATCGAAGAATTAGTTGGCACTGCAAAGAATAAGGGTCTGACAGTGAAAAAAGTTAGCACTGTGAGATTAGATGATATGGTAATGAGACTGCACCCTGGAGTTCTCCTTTTAGAGACAGTGCTGGGACCTATGGGAACCTTGCTCTGTAAAGGTTTATTGAGAATTGGTGCCTCTTCTTCATAGCCAGAGCTATGAAAGATGATTGCAGAGAACCAATCATGCCTGATAGTCTAGCCATTGTATACACCTGATGCTTCTTGGGAAAGAGGTTGGACAGGTGTCTAGTAATAGACTCAGAACTTACAGGGCCTTCACATGTCATATCATGTGGAGACCCCCTGCTGTTTGAGACCATAAGTAACACAAAGGTATTTGCCTTCTCAATCCATTTTCTTTGCTGTAAGAGAGATACCTGCAGTGCTCATAGGGATAGGAGAAATGTAAAGATAGCAGACATGCAAGGTATTCTACTTTTTCTATTAATGTTGTATAGCAGAAAAGAATATGTATTTCCTTATGTCTTTTCTTTCTGCTCTTTAATGCAACGCATGCAGCTCTGCAAGTGTGGTAAATGCAAATTATTCTGGGATTTGTTTTTCTGTCTGCCTACAGAACATGTAGGTAAGTAGAGAAAAGTATAGATGCATCTTATTGTTTTGTGGGCTTTTTTGGTGGTGGTGATGATATATCCTTACCTGATGTCTACAATATATAATAACTTCCCAGTTTTTAAATGTCAAGATCAAAACAAAGAAATTCAACTGCGTGCTATTTGACTTTTATTTTTACTTCCTTCCCAATACTAATAAAAATATAGAATTCACTTCTTTCAAAGGACAGCAAAATAACTATAACTAAGAGACAAGATCCTTGGAATCATTTTCTGTCTTTTATTAATTACCTTTCTATAAATAGCATACTGTACAAGTACAAGGTGAATCTAGCTATGTCATATGTAAAATGGTAATATTCAAATACTGGGAAGCTGTTAATATTAGCAACTCCAAAAATAATATCTTTCAAAAATGTTTCATCTTCATATGTTTACCACAACACTTAGCCTAGAACCTCTTCTTGATCTACCCAAAATGGATTTGGAGAAACAGCAAGCTCATTAAAATCAAGTCCTGCCTATTGAGGGTCATAGGCTCTCAAGTGAAGCAGAACCATTGCAGATCCTCATCAAAAGATCAATGTTGATTCAGATTCTGTTCCTTTGATCTAAACTTATCTCAAGATTAATTTCAATTACAAAGGCAAAAGGCTTATCTAAAATTTAAGGTTAATTTTATCATTTAATCATTTGCATATTTAATCTTATTTGTTATTAAGTGTGAGTACTGTTTATTCAATTTGCTCCTCTTTCTGTTTGGCCTACTACAGAGAAAACCAGTGATGCAAGAAAAGACGTATAAAGAACAAAACCAGTACAGGATCATAAAATTTGCCAAATCAGATGGTATCAAATGCCTCTTCTAACTAAAAAAAAAAAAAAACAACAAAAAAAAACACCCTAATATCCTTTAATCTTCATTATCATTATTCTTCTTTAGAAGTGCAGTACTAGATTTAAGAAGCATATATGATGTACTTTGTCCACTTCTACTCTATGCATCAATGAAGTATTTAAATTTAATGTGTCCCTCTGAATGACAACTTGCTTCTCCTAAGTACTTAGTTACTTTCTCTGAAATTAAACAATTAATAAGCCAGGAGCTACATGAGTTATAAATTATTCATTCAAATGAACATTAATCAATTATAAAGAGATATACGAATAAAAAAAAAGGAAAAGAGACAATTATATCCTTTTAATATGAAGCCTACTATAGCCAAAGTCTCTTTAAACAGATGTAATTTGCATAATAGCAATGCAAGCAAAGCTATATTATGGTTATTTATGTTAAAATATATGTGTGTCAAACAAAATAATGAATCCATGACCATTTACTGATAATCAGAGAGAAAGAAAAATATTACAGTTCTGTATTCTGTATATGAATAGAAAAGTATATTAAAATTCTCCTACATTATTAGTCTTACCACTATTTAAGAATCTTCTCTCTTGGATTCCTACAGAAGTTAAAATACAGTCAAACTTTCCCAAGTTCTTTGGAAAATATTCAGTGTTCACACAAGCACGTCAAATAATTTTCCTGACACTTATTAGAAGAAAGCAAGACAATGGGCATAGTCAAATTTTAGCTTAGAGAGATATATGAGAAGCACAGATCAGTTCTTATTTCTTGATTTAAGTTAGATTTATTCCAGATGTGGGCATTTGTAGCCAGAAGGAGACCAGAATTCTTCTCTTGTAAAACTTGTTCTTTGTGAATAATGTGTGCAGTCATTTATAGGAGCTGTGGAAAAGCTGCATATCAATTTTATTTTATTTTATTTTATTTTATTTTATTTTATTTTATTTTATTTTATTTTATTTTATTTTATTTTATTTTATTTTATTTTATTTTGTTTTGTTTTGTTTTGTTTTGTTTTTCTGGAAATGAAGTACTAGGATGATACCAGGATACAGATGTAACAAGAAGGTCAAAACAAGCAGGAACAGATACCCTCTATTTAGCAATGCAAGAAAACCTGTGAACTTATTATAGATCCAATGTGTCACAGACGAGCCATCATTCTTTAATTTTGTATCTCATTCTCCATACTTAATCTGTGTTATTTATGTAAATTTTAAGCTCTTAAATACAAAACTTTCTCCTACATAATGCTGGTACAACACATATCCTCCAGTCTTCTGGGACTTGCAAAGAAAAAAAAAAAAGAAAGAAAGCAAAATGTTGCATGTAGTTGTCCAACAAAAAGAAAGAATTTTTAATAGGATCAAAACTTATCTTGAGAATATATGTTCTGTGTTACAAAATTTTTACTGAAATGTAGATTCCAGTTTTCCACATAGAGGGCCACTTATTTTAACGGCATTCTGGCATTAACTTCTGACAAAGGCAATACTTTATTTTGAAGTTTTTCACAACGTCCCAAGGAACTCCAAAGGAAACCCCTGTTTTTATTTGTAAACTCAGCCTTTCCTTATTTTCTAAGACTTTACACCAGGCTAACCAATCCTACTCAGCAAAATGAACAAGAAATTTAAAATTCATATCCATATTCATGCAGAATTGCTGCAGTAAAGCTACTATCTGTAGAAGGCCTGCTAAGGATAACATGCCAACTCCTGAAAGTTTCTTTCATTAATCATTCTTATTCAGGTCTACAACTTCCGATTTCTCTGTTACTTTGTAGATTGATTTAACTAATCTTAACTGCTTGAACCTGAGATAGTGATAAAAAAACATGAAATTTTAAAGTGAAGAAAACTGTGAGAGTTCCAGGAACTGTTAGTTGCTGTAGGGATTGTCATAGACATAGTAGGAAGGGAATGGCACCCCTTTATAGAGAAAATGATGCTGAAAAGCTTCTGTTTCACAGTATGCAATCTTCATAATCACCTATTAATTATATTATGAAATGATAAATATTTTTTTTTTCTTTGATTTTTTCTGGTTGTGGTATCAACCCAAAACTGCTCCAAAAATATTTTCAAGGACATTTATCTAACAAAACTAGAAGATAATATTTCTTGCTTACTAAATAAATATGCAAAAAAAAAAAANGGGCTGAGAGGAAAAACAAAAATACCAGTAACGGGGTACATGATAAGAGGCATGATTTAGCTTAGTGTTGCAGGTGTACAGCTGGGAGACGAGATATCGGTTCCTGTCCCCTGGACTATTCATTCATTTTCATTAAACTGTCATTGGAAATGAAACAAAACAAACAAACAACAACAACAAAACCACAGTACCCACAGTATGTGAGAAATATGTATGTGAGAAATTATAAACTTCAGACCTCCATTTTTAAGTGACTTCCTCTATCACAGGTTTTACAGCTGTAAGTTATTTCTTTATCAACTGTGTCACACATCAACCCTGAAAAACATGGAAGAAATCTCTGAAGGAGCTATTTCTATTCATTGCATCATTTTTAATGAAAAGAAAAAAAGGAAAGAAAATTACTGTGATAGCACCCAAGTTCACCAAAATCTTGAAGTGGAGCAGTCTCACTTTTCCCTATGTTTTTAGGCTAAGTTCTTTCCTCCAGCTTTGTGTTCAAGTTCAGCAACTTTAAGTGGCTTCCAGTTTTGCTTAAACTCAGGGTCACCCCTGAGCCTCCTCTTCTCCAGGCTAAACAACCCCAGCTCCCTGAGCCGTTCCTTGTAAGACTTGTTCTCCAGACCCCTCACCAGCTTCGTTGCCCTTCTCTGGACACACTCCAGCACCTCGATGTCCTTCCTGTAGTGAGGGGCCCAAAACTGAACACAGGACTCGAGGTGCAGCCTCACCAGAGCCGAGTACAGGGGGACAATCACTTCCCTAGTCCTGCTGGCCACACTGTTCCTGATACAAGCCAGGATGCTGGTGGCCTTCTTGGCCGCCTGAGCACACTGCGGGCTCATATTCAGCTGACTATCCACCAATACTCCCAGGTCCTTCTCTGCCAGGCAGCTTTCCAGCCACTCATCTCCCAGCCTGTAGCGCTGCTTGGGGTTGTTGCGCCCCAAGTGCAAAGTGCAAAATTCTTGTCCAGCTCACACTTTGGTAGGTTTTCCAGCTGTATGCTGGGAAAGTACTCTCAGGGAAGAAACTGTCTGTCTTTTCCCCTGTTGTGCATCCTCTGCTGTCCCCGCAAAGTTTCTGACCCAGAGTTCACCAGCCAGGATAAGGTAAGCTGGAAGCCTTCCCTTCCAATGCCAGTTGAATATGTTTTTTTACAAGAAAAAAAAAAATAGGCAGTGCAGTGATGGTACATGGTGAAAACAAACTACCATATCCATCACAGTTTTTACCAATCTTCCTAGATTCAGACTGCTAAGATATGTATTTGTGCTACTGGAAGCTGGCCATTCAGCAAGTTTAGACTATTTGCTCTTTAGCGTTCTTTGAAACACTAAGAGCAGTAAAAGAGGAGTTTTGACTGTGCACTCAGTGAGTGAAGACCTAAATTGTGTGAGCTCCACAAAGATCAGAATCTGAATTTATAAGAGCAGATCTCATTCTGAATAGTTAAGCATTTATTTATGAACGGGGGAGAAAGAGCAGACCAGACAATACAGAACCATAATAATTTTTACTATTTATACAATTTGTTCTAACATATATGAGCCTCAGCAGATAAAGTTATTTTTAGTAAAACAGAGCTCTTACCTTCCTCTCAATATCTGTTTTATTATCTCCTTTCTTGATTATTGTAAAGAATGCCAGCTTCCTATCTATCACTGATTCAGAACCTCAGCAAAATCTTTTATTATGGTCTCCTTTTATGTCTAAGATCAGGGATTGCCTCTGCTCATACAGGAAAGAAACCTATAAATATCTACCAACATAAATACTTTTTATCCTTCACAATCCTAATTAATAGTCTTCTTTCCATCAGTGTCTTCATAAAACCTGGTGATTTCCAAGCTGCGGTATGCCGAGATTCCTCTTACCATGTTGACCAGTATCACATTTTGTCCCCTTGTTACCAGTTTAGACTATTTCTAGTCTCATGTCTAACAATTCATTATAAAAACCTTGAGGATAAATACCTTTTTATTTTATGTTTGCATGTTACTAGCTTAACATAGTACAAAAGTACTATGATAATGCAATTAGTAAGAAATAAAGTATGCTTTCTATTTCCAGATTAAAAGATATAACAATAGCAGTTGTCATAGATCAGATCATAAAGTTGCAGATTTAATTAAGAAGTACACATTAAAATTTTGATTTAAAAAAATTGTCATTGGGCTTACGAAAAAAAAAAAGTCGCTAAGTATAAGATAGGAAAACTATTTAGAAAGTGGCAGAAATGAGCGCATTGTTTCCAAAGAAATAGAAAAGTAACTATTAGATCAGAGAATTTTGCCATGAAAACAATGTTCTCCTCCACACTTTATACTAGTGAGGTTAGAAGCCAAGCTTGGTTTAAATGTAGAACTCATTAAAATACTTAGAGATATTCTGGATAGCCAGAATCAGAGTTAAAAGGAAAGAAGAGGTTCTCATCACAGATTGTGCAGATGTATCACATAAGAACTCTGATGCGCATTACTTAACATACACTTCTGTTTATCACCAGCATCATTACGAAATAATGTTATGAAAGAATACTGTTGTATCTTGTAAAGGTCCTTTAATATGGAAAAATAATGAAAAGTAGAAAAGACCAAATACAGTTATGAAATATTTTTCAAATAAACCTCATTCTGCAAAGCATTTCCTTCTTGCCCTAATTTTCAATATTGGCATGAAGCTCCACAGAGAGGATAAACCCACTTGTAAACATTCCCATAGTTGTGCAACACATAATAGTTTCAAGTGACACAAGATAGAAACATTCTGACAAATTGACACTGACTGTTGCATACCCCACACATCACTACATGCTTGGGGACAACTGGCTGGAAACATCATCGTGAACATGCTGGATGTGACACCATGGACAAGTTGAATATGAGCAAGCAATGTGCCCACATGGCAAAGAAGGCCAACAGCATCCTGGGCTACATTAGGAGGAGCACTGCCAGCAGGTTGAGGGAGGTGATTCTTCCCCTTTACTCAGCCCTCCTGAGGCCACATGTGGAGTGCTGGGTCCAGGTCTGGGCTCGCCAGTACGAGAGACATGGACATATGGGAGAGAGGCCAGTAAAGGACCACACAGATGATGAAGGGACTGAAGCATCTCTTATATAAGGAAAGTCTGAGAGAGCTGGGTCTGCTCAGCGTGGAGAAGAGAAGGCTCACGGGTATCCTGTCAATGTGTACAGATATCAGATATTTATCTGATGGCGGAAATAAAGAAGATGGAGCCAGACTCTTCTCAGTGGTGCCCACTGACAGGGCACCTCAACTACGCTGTGATTCTGTGATATTGCAATGAGAAAAAAAAAAAAATACCCTGCAAGTTAGCAACAGGATTTAAATTCACAGTTTAGTATCATGTTCCCTGAAGTGTGAATACTTACTACAAATATTAACAAAAATACATACTGGCATCAAGCTAGTAATAAACATTCTTTCAATTTATAGAAAAATCCACAGTTCTCTAGTATGGGAATTATTAATTCAAAATACACCATCCAACTATAACATAATAAAGTTATTGATATTAAATAACAAAATCATGTTCAGATCAACTAAATGTATGGAACAGAAATAGCCAAAATCAATATAAATCTGTTTCAGTAAGCTTCAGCCAAACCAAATTTTTACTATTTCTTGAGGCTTGTTTTTACTCTTTCTTGTCTTAACAAAAAATCTGAAACAATTCTAGATGGTAATTAAAGATGAATATGCCAACACTCACATCTGTCAAAACTGTATCAACCTCAACCACAAAGTAAAGGATTTTTCCATGCTGCAGTACTGTTGATGTGGCAGCATGAAAAGATTTAGCTGTACTTCCACATAAGGAAAAAATTGAGATAGAAAAATTATCAGTAATGGTATTTGTTGTGTTCCTGCTCCATCATCATGCACAATAGAGTTTCTTAGAGACAGTTTTATTTTTACACCCACCACTAATCAGAACAGCAAAAATTCCTCAAAACCAAAAGGTCTTGTCAATCAAGACAAGTATTAAGACAGCATCTTGTTCACATCTTTCATAGTCCAAAAGTTTCCATCGTAAATTAATATCTAGAAATAAGCATAGAGATATGTACAAATCAGCACAGCATAAAGTATACTATAAAGAATTTAATATGTAGGAGAAAGAAAAAGAAAAATGAACAAGACAAGAAAGGTAAGGATAGGTAAATTACAACTATATGTAAGTGATGTTTCCCTAATTCATATTTCCTTTTCTGCCTGCAACTTGCTCATCAGAATTCCTTACATATAAAAGAACCATATATGAATAGAAATGTATATGAGCATGCAACGCAAAGTAGGGTGGAATAAATTTCCAAAGGAAACTGTGTAGATTTAGCTAGTAGTACCTACTTACTATAAATATTGGCTACCCAGTTTTCTCAGTCCTCTTGATGTAAGATTCCATTTCAAGTGCTCTTCATCTTTCCAGAATTTCAGAAGACTTAGAACAGTCTATATAAACCCAGAAAGAAATATCAGAGTACAAGACCTTGAATATTTTCTATAACTGTGAAGTGATAGCACAAAAAAGACAGTATATTTTATGAAAATGTTTATATAATTCCTATCTAAAAAATGGAAGTGGCTTACAGTCTGAGCATCGTCTAGCATGGATCTTCATGATGAGAGAAAATAAATATATGATAAAAATTTTAATAAATGTCTAGAAGACACTAACTTCTATGCAGTGAAAAGGAAGGGAGCCTACTGAAGGGAATAAAAAAAAATTACTCCAACAAGAACACGTTTAGAAAGAATGGTGCATATGGA
This sequence comes from Anseranas semipalmata, assembly GCA_013399115.1. Lineage (NCBI taxonomy): Eukaryota > Metazoa > Chordata > Aves > Anseriformes > Anseranatidae > Anseranas > Anseranas semipalmata. Next base: position 33,642 of record VXAA01004868.1, read on the forward strand.
TTACCTATGAATTTAAAATTGCAGTGTACTAGATTAAGACAAAAACAAGTAATAGTGATAGCATTGGCTAGAAATATTTGCTTTGTAGGGCAAAAGTGACGACAAAAGATAACTACGATTATGAGATGTGGAATTTGATAAGGGAGATGTGTAATGGAAAGCTCACCTACCTGCAGGACGGAATAACAAGTAGTCAAATACATCCAAACTACAAATCAAGAATAACCTCATTGTAGAAGAATCTTCTTTGGTAAATCCTGAAAGCGGAAAATTAACCATAATCTCATTGCATTTTGTTAATTTATCTTTTCAATCTTGTAAAGTCTTGGCAGATTTTCTATTTTGTTTCCTACTAGAAAGTAGGATGGCACCAGATTAGATATATACTGAAAGTGCAGATGGCAGAACTGAAGCTCAGCTGTTACAGTCAAAATAAAAAAAAGAAAATTTAAGGAAATAAGTGGACAAGACCTCATAATGGCCTTGACTGACATGCGTTTTTGCAACATGGTAAGTGGATTTTTACTGCTTTTCTTCTATGAGTTCTCTGAAGGACAGGGGGAAGGCAGGAATAGAGGATTTTCACTTACAACAATAATTAAATTAAACCTAATCAAACCATTTTATTATTTACTGCTGAAGGCCAATATATTTAGCATCTTCTTCCATGCATAATAAATTACATTAGCTCTAGGCATTTTCAGAATGTTGATTTGTTAAAGATGTTCATATATATTCAGTGACATTTTTCATAATATCCAGGTAAATATAACCAGTTGAGTCTTTTTGTTTTTGAAAGGAAATAAAGTATTAACTTTATTTGGTTTATTTAAAAGATAAAAATTATGCATTGACCCACTGATATGTCTTTTACACCTGAGACTTTGCTAAGGTCATTCCTAACAATCACATTGTCCCTTGCTGCAATTGTAACATAAGAGGCTCAACATCAGTCTTCCAGTTTTCATCTCATTTCATCTAATTTCTATAGAACAGAATCCCCTCACAAAAAAAGAGAGAAAAAGAAGAAATAGCTTTGGCATTAAGGTTCCAGACCTGAAATAAAATAAAAAATAAAAAAAAGAAAAAAAGAAAACTACTGAGCAATAATCACAGTTCGAGAATGTAACCATATCATACACGCTTCAATTATGTAGTGATCTACTGGAAGATCATTTCCTGCAGTCCACAGACTGAAGGAGTTAAATACCCTGCATAAAACATATCAGTACTCACCATAAAAATAAATATTATTGAAATAGCTTCATTATGTGTTGGACATATTTTGCATATAAACAAAGTAGATGGAGTACAAAATGTTTCTACTGACTACATACAAAACTAAGTATAGACTACCCACAGTACAATATTTCCCATGTTGAAAATATTACATTTGTATAAACAGACTTATACATCAGTCAACAATTCCCAAATAATATGGAGAAGCTTTGAGTCTCAAATTTCATCTGGCATATTCAAAATTTCTTTTAATTTTGCAACATTAAAGCATGCAAACAACTGAAACTGTATCTCAGTTTATTCTAATTCCCACTGTTGTGTCCAAGTTTTGACAGTCTCATATATCGTTTCTCAGATTAACCACTATGAAAATGAACTAAGGACACATCCCTCTAAAAAATATCACAAGCGTTACAACAGTTTACCGTGCAGCTTGGGCCTCCTACATGTTCAAGTCATTTAGCTTCCAGAATTACTTAAGAGCTATTGAAAATCTTATTTCTGGCCTTCCATCACAAGTTTTATATCATGTCTGGTATTACCATCAACTTTTTCAAGACTTTTTAAAATTAAGCTAGTTGATTTCAAAATTTTCAGAGGCCGCTAAGATTTTAATGTATGTGATCTATGGTAATATTTTCTGGAGTATTAGTCATGTCTGTGGAGCAGTAAGAAAGAAGGGAATTAAAAATGAGATTCTATAAATTCAGAAGAGTAAGCCATTAATAATATACAGTGAAACTGAAGCTGAGGTGCAATTCTCCTGAAGAGGCAGTGCTATTTTTGTGCCATTACACAAATATATAAGACAAAAATGCATTAGATTTGACGTTTTGAGATATTTACACCTACATGCTGGATTGTAACTCAGCCTAAATTGAGTATATCACTATTTTTGCATTTAGAATCTATAGATTTGGTATGGTATTACTTGACAACTTCTTAAACCAACGTGCAACCGGAATCCTTTAGAAATAGGGGTCATAATGGGAATGTAAAAACATTAGCTAAATCAGCATGTAGCAACATGATTGTAATAAGGATTTCTCATCAGCTTCTGGTTTATGTTATATTAACATCTGAAAAAGCTATTTAAACATTAAAATTAATACTTCATAAAACAATAGAAATACTTCATATAAAATAGTTTTATTTGAATCACAACTACTCACAATAGCTATGAATATCCCCATTCAAATTGCTACCATGAATACTGTATAAAATGAGAATAAACTAAAAGTAAAATTAGAATACTCCTTTATAAATTACTATATGTCAAGCTAACAAATGGTAGACTTGTCATATTGAACAACTAAATGTCTAAATGATCATTCAGCACTCATAGTGTAGGGAAAAAACACTAGCTTTGTTGGCTATAAAGCAGTTGCTCGATTTTTCATACTGTCATTCTGCTCTATTAGCAAAGCCTAACACAATTAGGTATGAATATGCAGTAATAACATGCAAATTGTTCCCTCTCAATTGCCCCAAGGCAGCAGTCTCAGCCTTTCAAAGCTTGATTTCTTCTACATCATTACAGGCTTGGCATAATTCATCAGAATAAAAAAATACCTCAGCCTTATTGCATGTGGCCAGCTAGTAAAATCATCAGTAGTTGTTAACCATTCTCCCTCAATAGGTTTGTTAGCAACGCTGTCCCCAGCTCCCTGCCACTCCTGCACTTGTACATGTTTCCCTTGGGTAATGTTAGACACTACATTTGAGCCTGCCAGAACAATTAACCCTACTGTTAATTAGAATGAAATGTCAGGCGCACAGATGGTACAAGCTGGCACCCTGCCATCCCGCCAACTGCTGCTGAAAGCAGCTACCCCACTGCTGACAGCTGTTCAGCTATGTCCCAAACCAGCAGATGTCAAAACTTTCCAGCTGAGGAAAGCTAAAAAAGCAATGATGGGGGTTTCTAGTCCCAGCAGTAATGATGACTGTTTTACTGTTATTGTATCTATTACCTGTTGTCATACTGCACCCATCAAGTGGAGTCATCAAGCAGCAAGATGCAAATTAAAAATACCAGAAGTCAATAATTGTAAAACTGCTTTCCAAGCTAATTCTGTACAACTGTATAAAAATAAAAATAAAATAAATAAAATAAATAAAAAGAATGGAAGAAAGAGAAAAAAAAAAAACATATCTATACATTTTCCTTAGAATTTATATTTTTCCAGTTCAGGATTTATTTTAAATAAAGTTATATGATGATACATTGTATTAGAAAGTGTTACTCTAAATATTTGTACAATGGAGTATGAAAACCTTTCTTGAAGAAAATTGTTAACACGTGAACTCAATTCCTCAAATCTTAGTAGCATGAGCAATTTTTGCACATTATTTTTCCTATCTATGTCAATTGATTTAATTTGTTATCATTATGAGATATGAAGCAACCAAGACAAATTTCAGAAGTCCAACTGCACTCTAATTCTTTCAGTGCCTAGGCAACGAATACTTTGAATTACCAGTTTGACCCTAAATATGTGAATGAAAGATCCCAGAACATTTTCTGGTGTGAATCAGGATTCTAATTCTGGTAACTATGCTTTTGTTACTTAAATTTGTCTTTTATTTTAGAAATCTGCTTTGGCTTTCAATTTTTTAAATTTTCAAAAAATATAACGGCGGATAACATTTCTGCAACGCGAGAAATTCTCTCTTATGTTCTTCATAGCTGCATAAAGATGGAATGAGTACTTTCTTCAGGATTTCTTTAAAAAGATCATATCACGTAACTTTTGGCAATAAAAATAAAAATCCACTACTTTTTCTTTTTTTTAGAAATATTAAAAAATGAATGTAGTTTCTTATAATACTTATTCAAACCACCTGTTCAGCAATAAGATGATTTATGTTCTTACCAAAAAAAAAAAAGATCATGGGGGGCTGAATACAAAAGAAAATGCTATTATAAAAATAATTAGAATATATTTGTTTTACAATTTAATAAGATAATACTAATATCTGTAACAAAAAGGTCCATAAATTATAATTTTTGTGCAAATGACTTCAGTTTCCCTAGAAGATTTTGAGAAAGAAGTTCTTGAAAAGAAGATATGTAAAGTTAGATTTAAGGAAAAAAATAGATGTAAAATTTATAAATAAGAAAAATAATTTAAATTGAACATGTCCCTTGTCATCATTTTTTTCCTCTGAATACATATATTATATATTCCTATAGACTTTCGCTATCAAATTTATTGTTTCTGACTCTGTCCTGTCAGTCCATAAGACAGGTATTTGTCCATATTTATGAAATTTATATTTAGCACAGGCCTTTAGTGTTAAATAAATACCTTTGATTTAGGTTTGTTTGGATTCATATATAGCCTCAGTTTATGTGGTGTTAGAAAGAAAGTAATCACTTGTATATTTTAATATTTGTTTGGTTCTGTTTTAGATTTTTATTTATTTATTTTTTCTATGGGTAAGTACTTACATACTAACTTTAGGAGCAAGTTATCCTATTAAGAAATAAATGTAAAATATACTTATTTCATCAGACTGCTAATGGTTCATTGCACTTATTCTGCAGTCAGAGGTTTCAGATAAACATCATGTGCACTAAAAAGATGAAAACCTATATGCACTAGAACTTCAGAGGATCTGAGGCACTTGTTGCAGAGGCAGTCTTTGTTACTTATACCAGCATCTTGCCAGATATGGGGGCTCCAGCTTTATAAACAACAAATAACTGTCAGGGATAAACTACTGCACAGTAGACACAACAGACACAGTTGTCTTCAATGACCATAGTAAAATTTAAATCTGTGCATAGATATCAGCCCAAAGCACTTTAGTGTTTCTAAAGAATGTAACTGATACAAGACTCCTGATTCACTTCCCTTTTTCATGTCAAGGAGCTTTTCTAAGCTATTGCCTGTGCTTGATATGGTGAGGAGATGCTTGTTGGAGGCCTTCTGTACTATTCTAGGGGTATATCTTCCAAGAGTGTAAGAAGAGAACTTAGGATAGGTTGTTTCTGCTTTGTCTGGACATGAGAAGAATTTAGTAGGAGACCTTGCTGATATGGTGTACGCTTGTAGGCAGCTGTCACTAGTCATGAAAGCCCATTTGTTATTTGTTGAGCTACCATTAACCTGGATGTGCAGGTGGCATTGTACAGTCACATATCTTCATATATTACTTCTGCTGCAGACAACAGGCCTGCTAAACAGAAGAGTAGCCAGGCATACTGCAAAAAATAAAAATAAAAAGCCAGAAGTAAAAGTTTGGCAGCTACCCCACACAGACTTTGCAGTAAAGTAGCAGTGACGCTCACAGCCTCGGTGTTGACACCCTCTCAGTTACTGAGCTGTCTGCAAGCCTGGACTCTCTGCAGAGCTGCCATCCCACCACAAGCCTGCAGCAGTGCAGGGACCACACAAAGTCGGTGAGGTCCCAGGCTGTACTGTCTGGGCAAGCAGTACTCAGTACTATGCATACTGCACAGCCTGTGATGACAGCCACAATACCTGCTAACAAAGTACATAATGGTCAACTACTACATGAGGTGTAAATTGTAAGATCGTGTCACAGGCATCATATAAATTATGATTTTCCTATATCCTACGGCCAGGATATACTAGAAACCCTTACCAATTTATGATGTAAGCTGGGCAAAGACCTAGTTACTGCATCAAAAGGTCCTACTCAAAATGCAGGGTCTATCAGCAAGTATCAGACCTTCGGACATGGTTCCTCTGACACAATGACTCTTAGATCTGGTTGACAATTATCTGGCAGCACAGGAACACTTGCTAAGACTCTCCCCAGTCAACACCTTCTCCGAGTTGAGACAAAATACAAGAAGCATTTGTACTTTGATTTGATAGCTTTGGTTTCCCTGACTCTATGAAGGTAGAAAATTTGACTGGACAACTTATCTCTTCGCACCCCATTGGAAAAAGTAAATAAACAAATGAACAAAAAACACTTGTGGTGACTCCTTCAGGCATGTGTCTTTCCTTTTTTCTGTCTCCTGATATGACCTAAATGATGGTAGCTAGTTCAGTCAGTTCCCAGATGAGCCAGGACCAATAAGCTCTCCTGCTTTTCCCCTTTAATCAATAATTTCCCAACTAGCTTCCCCAGCCAAAGAGCAGCACTGACTCATTTCAATACAGCTCTTACCTTTTTTTCCCATCTTTTTATCTTGAACATGCAAATTCCCCCCTCTCTCCAATAAGGAAGGTGTTATGCAAGAGCAAAATATACCATACATATGAAATAAAAAAGAATGCTGAAGTTATTATAACTAGATAAACATCCTCACAGGAGGTTCAAGATTTAGGTCAGTGAACTATTATTTCACAGATGAAGAGAAATACTGCTAAAAGAAAGAAGGAATTAAAGTAACAGTGATCTAAGTAAGATTCTCAGAAATACTTCTTTTTATCACAGAATAAAAGTAATATCAAAGAAAATAACATCAAAGATAGTAACCTCTTTTCTACAGAAATACTTTAAGGAAATTTCAAAGTTCAGAATTAGGCATTAAACTTTGCAACAGCAAGAGTAATGACTCAGTAGCACACACATCTTGGCTAACAGCCTAGTGAAATTGAAGTCAAGGGTTAAAGGGTTAAGTTTCTGTTGTTTCTGCTGGGCCAAGATTCAACTAAAATGTACATAAGATTTTTATTATTATTATTATTCTCGGTTTCTCTCATACAAAAGGAAAGGTATGGTGGAGCACTTACCAAACTAATGAAGAGACATCCCATTTTAAAGAAGTTTCTTTCTCAACTTTGGTAAATGAAAGACAAAAAATTGATTTAAAAACCCTAGCAGAAGCATCTCCCCCACCCCCCTTACTGCTAACAAAGGTACTTGAACTCGTGCCACCTCACAAACAACTGTCAAATGTTTCAAACCCACACAGTTCCTCAGGGCATTCAGTACATTTATACGAATCAAGGACATTGGGTATGTGCTTTGGATCAGAGGGCTGATAATATGCATACTGAATGCATCTCAGACATAAAGGATCTCATTTATGTTCTCAGGGTATACTGCTTCAGGCACAAAACAAAGTATTTTCTCTGGGATTCAAGCTGCACATATTCCCCTAAGCACAGCCTGTTGTTGCAATGTATGCTCACTGTGTCTGAGACAGTGAACATAGTCCCTACCATAAAGAAGTTTCTGATCAATACATGCACTCTCCCATATGTAGATTACTACAAAAAAAAAATTCAAGCTTTTGTTCAGAGCTCATCCAAAGATTAAAAATTTAAATACTGTGGGCAATGTCAATTACTTAAGGATTTCCTGTTAGTAATTACTGATTTTACTGGATATGACAATTAGTAATTATCTTTACTAAACACTTAAAGAATTGCTCCCAAGCTTTAAGTGTCTCAAATAAACCACTAACAGCAACCATTAAAAAGGTAAGCCATTTTAACAAATGTTAATCTCACTGCACAGTACATGAGCACATATTCTGAACATGAGATCTATAAACTGAAGAAAAAATGAAATTTCAATGGTTACCATCAATTTAAGTCTATATTAATGCTGTAGATTTTCTTCAAGTACTTGCTTAAATTAGACTTGACACCTATTTCAAATCATACATTTCTGAAATCCTTATTAATAAGTCACCAGTATTTTAAAATATTCATCATCAAAATTAGGTCAGATGATTAAAGGATTATTCCTACAAAGCTTGAAATTTAGAGTGTCTGAACACCCACATTTTCAGTGACTTAAGTGGAAGTGGTACTTCCTCAAAAGCCATATGATCTCATGGATTAAGTTTAGGCCTGGGAGCCATAAAGTTCTGAGCTCTGTTTCCTCTTATTTACTAACTTACATTAACAATTTTTTGTACTTGGCATTAGTACTATTTAGTTTGAAATCAGGTGTATATCATCTATTCTGCTTGACTGATTGGGACACTGGCAAATTTGTCATGTTAAATGATATCCTGAAGGTATGGAAAACAACATAACAAATTCTCCTCTGCCATTCTGCATTCTCTTCAATACCAAACTGCGTATGTAAGTGTGTGGTGAGAGAAAAGAATGGGAACCCCACTAATTCTGAATGTCTGTTTATGTCCCACCAAAATCAAACCAAAACCAAAACAAACAAAAAAGAAAGAAAGCAGCATTTAAGCTTTCTTACTGACAAGATAAGCATGTAATTACTAGTAAATTAATAGTGGAAGACTGGCAAAATAAAGTGCTGCTCTGTCCAAGGCTTACAATTAATTCATATATTTCATGTTGAAAATATCATGTGCTCCACAAGGAACCTATGAATTATCTAGGTGAACCTTTTAAAAATAAGGTCATTCCAAAAAATTTATTAATTTATATTTCAAACTTTGACACACAATTTTTTTTCTCTGAGCAGTATTTTTATCGAAGTTAAGAATGTGGCATACTTCTCCCCATCACCTCACATTTTTTCTAATCTCTTCTTGGAGCCAAAAGGATTTCCACTAATCTTTTGCTGCTTATACTAACAAGATCCTGAATTCTACAATAATATTCCCCTTCCTTTTGCAGTAGCCAGTTTCTTCTTCTCCAAAAGGTCATTACTGAGTTACAGGATGTGTTCCTGTCTCTCGTAGGGTTTATAAACATAATTCCTCATAAACATAAAACTGAATGGATACCATGGTTGAATGACATATTCTAATAACAGTAGATTTTTAAATTGGGAAGTGCTACCCATTTAGTATATTTACAGATTAAATAAAAGTGTTGTACAAAACATAACATTTACAAAATGCACGAAGAGACAAATATATATGCACACAGAGAGCAACAAATTGTATGTACATACAGACACATACATTGCATATTATATCTATAAATATAGATTAATGCACTTTACAATATTTAAACTGAATAATCTCTGAAGAATGATCTAATCTACCAGGAAGGTTTAAAGGTTCCACGTAACTACACATGTAAGTATGCCCTTACTGCTGACCTTACAATGCACTTAGTATCTTGTACTTCACTAATGCTGTTTCTACCACTACAAGCAATTTATTCTACCTCACGTTCATCAAGTGCTCATAAATCAGCATTAGGCCACTTTTTTACTGAGTTGCTGATTTTTAGCCAGCAGACAGCAGCAGCAGTTGGATTCAAAGTCTAATATTGGCACACATATTGATTTTAATTAGTCTAATTAGTTCATTACACTAAAAATCAAACAGCCCATTTATTACATTCCCAACTAATGACATATGATCAAGGATTTAATATGATAATGAGCAAGATCAATTATCACTCATAAAGGAAGTCATTAACAAGTGTAAACACTGCCAAACTGAATACCATTACAAATTATGAAGTCATAGCTAGGTCATTTGCATAAGCATACTAATTTTATTTCATGATATTCCTTCCATTTAATACTCTGACTACCTTTCAAAAAACTCCTTTTTTTCATGAGACTTGATTCATTGCTGTAAACTTAATTCTTACTATCAGTAATGCAATTGTTCACTACATAGTCCTTAAACTCTATGCTATTAAATCAAGGTTCAAGCACACCAGACGATGTCTATGGACTCTCTCAGAAAATATTACGGAATATTACAAGAAGGAAATGAGGTTTCCAGCTGTACCAAAGCAGATCCAGGAGTATTTTTCTACTGGGGAAAATTCAAGAACTACCTTCTTTGTGGTCTGGAATACTTCACACACAAAATTGAGCTTGTGAGAGAAGTCTGCCCTGCCACCGTTGTTTAGCAGCATAAAGAGAAGGAAGCAACATCCGCTAGGGTACTTTCACCTTACTGTAGACACTGCAGCATTAAAATTTTTTAAATAAAATTTACAACTTGAGCTGTAAGTAGTTAAATATTCTGTTCTCCTCAAAGTCTCAGTAGTTAATTCTATTTGAATTTCTGCAAGGTCCCTGTCATCATCATCATCTATTCTGTATCTTACAGTAGCATCCAAGATGCCAATCAAAATCATAGCAATTATACTTTCTATTATAGGAGAATTATATCTACATGTGCACAACAATCAAGAATGTAAAGGATAATACCTCAATTTGCCAAAATTACTTTTCTCCCATTTTAGTTTACAATGGTTACTTTGGAATACTTTTATTATGCACATCTCTATACCACATTTTTTTCATTTGCTGTATTTTTTATAAGAAAATGGAACAAGTCTCCATTCCCATGAAGCTTTTTAAAGATTTCTGAGTGTAGAAGCTGTAACTCCCACCTATAGCCCAGTCACCTGATGTTTAAATTCTATGGATACGGGGAAAACTGAATTTACTAATACTTAGATTAGAACTTAACTCAAGAAGCAAAAGCTTTTTAGTATAAAAATACATTTTTAATTGAAAAAAAAGAAAACTTGCTTATTGTGAAGACACATTATTCTAGAAGCAGTACATACTAATACACTTAAGAGCATTCAATCTATATCAGAGTGATAGGTAACTTCTAGAGATAGTGTGTCCATCAATAACAGAAAGCTAAACCTTCATATTCTTTGATTAACTTTGTTACACGGCCTCAGTCATTGATGGCATCATCAATGTAAAAAAAATTGGGGCGTGTTCCTTCTACTAAATTTCAAAGTAAATAAAAACTCAATAATAATTCTTAGTTAGTTAGTACATCCCTGTACCAAATAATTCAGGAAATGTGCAAAACATGAAAAACTCAAACTAGCCACGTAGCTTTGCAGTCCTGAAGAGCAGAACAGCTCTTGAAGGCACTGGAAAGCCACAGCTGCCACTTGCACTATCCAACTCCATTAAGTTTGAGATTGGTAGAAGTTAACTGATACATAGCTGGGTCATTAGGTGTTTCATGACTTCAGGTTTTATGTGCTTACATGCATTAGAACTTAAAGTTTTGTATACTTTTGTGCTTAGTACTTAACTGGATATATTCTGGATTCTGCTAGTTAAATAACTAGGTCACTGATTTTATTCAATACATACTTTCTTAATGTCATTTTTGTTCCACCATGTAGCTTGTCCACTGTCTTTTCACTTTCATTTTTCCTTTCTTGTCACTTCTACTCATTTGATCACTCCTTCCACTTCTTTACTTTGATCCGTGCTATTTTTTCTCTCTCTCTTTCCCTAACTTTCTTACACATCTCTATGCCTTAGCCACCTCTTCTCTTCCCAAATCAGAGTTCGTGCTGGCTTCAAATACAAATGCAAAATTGCACTAAGCTGAAGTATATGTTTAAATCTACACTGGAACACTATATAGATGTCACCATAAACACTGAACTAATTCCTATTATTCTATACAGGATTTAAAGGAATGATTTAGAACAAAGATTCATAAACCCTTTTTTGTTAAAAAAAAAAAAAATAGCTATCACTGCCCACCATAGGAAGGGAAGCTCTGTGCCATGGTCACTATGACAGATGTACAGTCTAGTTCTCTCTGATCTAGAGAACAAACAACAAAGTACCACTGTAGATGTCAGACTGACTAAACAGCAAAACAAAGGAGGGAACTGTACTTAAGCAAAGAAAATAGAAATAAATTCTGACAGATTAAATGTAAATACATAAAAATGCAAGTCAAGGATAAAAGAAAAAACAGAGATCTTAACAATCCTAACTAGGAATGAAATCTAACGCTAAATATTTATTTCCAAAACATCCGGACCAAGAACTCTGTCAAGGAGTTTGTAGGACCAGCTGACAACCTTGATACTACAGTAGCCCTCAGAGTCATGCACAGAAGCTAAATGAGGGCTCTGCACTGGCATTCACTGTAGAAGAAATTGAGGAGATGATTGTATTGGAACCATTTTGGGGCAGAATGGGCTGCAACAGAGGGTCTGTCTGAAATTGAATTGTGAAAGCGGTTGCAGTGCAAACAGGCATAATGGACTTGAACCAGTCACCATAACAAACAGTATGAATCCACATACTCAAGTACAACTCAAGGACAAACAACCTAAATTACTAATGTTAGGATGTAACCTCTTGCTCTTCCTTAGTACAGAATGCGAGGTATCAAAAGCAATGAATATCCTTATAAGAGGTACCAGGGGAATTTGAGCAACCACACACTTGTAAGGCAGATGTCATACTGGACACATTAGCAGAGGCTATAATCAAGATCAGAATTAGTGGACTCCTCTATACAAATGAATTACTTGAGTCTTTTTTTCTCCTTCCCAAGCACCTCCTACAATCTGTTTTGGAGCAGAACATTGAATTAAACAGACTCCTTCAATTGGTATGACAGTTCTTACTTATGTTACAGCACTCATTCACCCACATCCATATATTCTGGTCCCACTGCTTCCCATCTTAAAAGAATATCTAATCTTACAAAATGCAAAGGAAGGGTAAACAAGGTACAGAACAGCTTCCAGACAGTCAGAGATAAACACAGCTTCCCTCTGGAAAAGAGACAACTCAGAAGAGATATGACAAAGACCTATAAAGTCACAAGTAGTATGAAGAAAAAGAGCAAGGATTTTACTTATTCTTGTAACAGAAGAATTAGAAGACTTCAAAAGAAATCATCAAAATGACAGATTCAAAACAAGGAAGTACTATTTTTGTACCATAATGGTAAAAGTGTGGTAATAATTACCAATGAATATATATTTAAAAATCAATCAATTTTAAAATCAATAAGAAAAATAGAGAAAAACATTTAAAGGCTACAAAACACAGTAATACTACTTGCAACTAAGATGAACATTGCCAGGAGCTCGGAGAATATTAGCTAAAAAGGAATATATGCTTGTTTTATTATTATATTTCTAGCCCTTCACTTCTGGCCACCCTTTGAGACAAAGTACTGCCTGGATGGTTTTGGGGTGTGATCCAGTGAGACAATTCTTAAGTTTATAGAGTAAAGGCCTGTGGCCTGGCATGTGGCCCCCAGAGTTTTAAATGTTGTTTTAAATATACTGGCCAGCATGACTTTAAGGCTGTTAGGATGCTACTCTCATTAAGATTTCAGGATTTTCCCAAACTGTCATCCTACTTGATTACCAAGTTGAGACCGTACTGCAATGCTTTTAATTCTCACTTCATGAATAAATTCTGGAGATTTCATTTCTAAGAATTCTACTGATATTTCTACGGTTGTAGCAGCAGGGAGCTGTAGACATCCAGTCAAAAGACTTAATGGGTCATAGATAAATTGGAAAAAATATGAGCAGTTTAGATAAATTCTCTGACCAAAAGCTATCTCCTTTTGGTAAACTGTGCAAAAGTAGTGTTCTACATAAAATAATTTTATTAAGAATTCATGGTGCACACCTAAATGAGAGAAGCATTGAATAGTTTTAGTAACACAGTACAATAAGGGTAACTGGCAGAATCAGAGCCTGAAATATACTTTCAGTATATTCTCACTCATAATTTAGGTTGGAAGGGACATTTTCAGGTCAACTGGCTCAGCCCTATGCTTAGAACAGGGCTAACTTGAAAGTTAGATGAGGCTGCTGTATTTGTCAGACATTCCACTAAGATAGCAGAAATCTTGAGCTCAAACTGTAAATGAAAAATATTAGTGTAAACAACAGAAGAAAGAGTTCTGGAGTGGGGGGAAGGAAGAACAGATTCTCACTAGGTCTTATCACTAAAATGAGGTGACTGAAGCTGAGGAAAGAAGAGACAAAAGGTCTGAACAAGGAAAGGATACTGAATAGCACCCAAAGCATTTTTGCATTTGGCCAGGAAACTCGGGAAAGGAATAGCATGTAGATGTTTTTAAGGTTTTCCATTGATCTATAGCACTCCTGCACCTTTTATTGATGCTGATGACACTCCACTGCAAAGCTGGCATGTTCCTTGCTTTAACTGTTATATGGTCCCCGGACAGTTAGACTGTAAACCAGAAGTGCCCAGAAGGTTGGAGTGCAAGGGTCAATGTACTCAAGTTAGTACATTCAATGTTAGTCTTAGGAGCTAGGGTAATTGGGATACAAGCCACGTATTTCAAGATAAAAGCATCAAACTCTGCACTTGGGCAGAATGTTCTTTATAGGCCAAGCTTAGAGGTAGCATCCAAATATTACCGTAAAGTACCTACAGTATGGATATTAAAACTGATATAAGAACTTGATGACCATTGGCAGCAAAGAGTTCCATCAACCCCTTAATAAACTTTTAACAAATACTCCTTGTTACCCTGTTTTAATAGCTTTTTTATTTCAGGAAATAACTGTATAGGGAATAACTTACCAGTGAATTGCAATTCCAGTAAGAGACTGAAATTACACATAATGATTAGCAATTGATATTGCTAACATTCTTTCTTTCAAGTTATATTTAAAAAAAAATCCATGATTTTTATGCATGTTACCCTGACATTGCCTGTCTTAAAAACAGCTTTTCTTCAAAGAGTTGGCAAAATAGAAGGCTAAGGTCAGTCAGATCACTTGCTGTTTCAGCAAATTGCTTAAAAGCTTCAAATTCTTGGGAGATTTTACTCCACTGATTACGCGGAAAACAAAGTAAGCATCACAACTTTGAAAGGAATACCTCTTAAATAGTCTGATACTTGCTTTCAACAAAGGAAAGGTCTATGACTCATAATGGATGGCCAAAGGCAATGTTTTCTGATTCCACTGACCTTTCAACACTCTACGGACAGGAAGTATAAATCTAATGATTAAGTCACGGGCTGCTAGACTAGACACTAGCAGACTGCTTTTTATAGGAAATAAAATGAAAGAGAGCAAATTAGTAATATAATATAGAATTTCACACAATAGCTGTAATTTTAATGAGCTTTTCTATGAAGTTTAAATATTTGTAATGGCAAATAAAGATTTCTTTTAACTTTCTAACAGACCAACTGCTTTTACAGGAATTCAAATAATCAAAAAATTACAAGTTATAGACTAGATGGTAAAAAACATGTTTCTTTTCTAATATATTTGCCATACATTTCACTAACTATGTGATTGATTAAATCTACATACTTCATCATACTTATATCCCGCAGGTTGATCAGCAGCATCATTACTCAGTAACTCATATTTTGTTCAATGCCAAACTCAAAACACATATTAATCTTTTTTGTGTTAAAATTTCTAGTATTACCCATTTTAAAATGCAACAAAAATGTAAATTAAGTTTCTTATAATATAAGTAGTGCCTTTAATGTAGTTTCAAGGGCTGAGAACTTAGGATTTTATTTTCTCAGTATGTTGTAATTCTTGTGCAACTACACCCAACAGATCTTTGATTCTGTTCTGATTACTGGCACAGCTTCAATAGCAAGAGTGATGACAACCTATAGGAGATTGTCCTGGTACAGTGGACAAAGTGTAGGTCAGCTGGGAAACACACTGTGAATCCTGTCTGAAAAAGGAAGAAATTGAACTTAAGTTTCCCCATGTTTTAAGTACTGTAGTATAAAAAGAATTAATTTTTTTTATTTATTGGTTAATTTTTGTACTTATGTTCACTGGTATCCTTTGAACAATACAAACATAACTGCTTTTATAGCAGTAGAGCAGCCCCGAACAACTAAATGCTAAATTGACACACAAATTATCCAATAAGAAGTTGCTAAAGCCCCTTTTTAAGCCCACTCTTCTTTTAACTTTTTTTTCCCACATAATTAAAAAAAAAAAAACATCTGATGTCAAAGGTCCTTTCCTCTGCCTTTATCAGCACTTCACCACCACCCTGGCTGCCAAGAGCTGTAAGGCAGTAAAAAGCAAAATGTGCTAAGAAGATTGAGAAAGACCACAGACAGAAAAGAAGCCCAGAGAAAAGAAAACCACAAACTCATGTGGTTGGATTTAAAACCAGAGTTCTGTCAATACATCCAGACTTGAAAACTACAGGGACACAGGAGTAGTGTTTGCTTTATCACAGAAGCCACGCTCATGGGCTTAAACACTGTACCAAGAACTGACAATGCTGGAAAGTTTACGGAGACAGTACTTGCTTTTCACCATGTCAGTGGTTTCAACCAAAACAAATCAAAGACTACATCTCTCTTTTACCATGACAACACAGAGGTAACATGCTGAAAGCCACTCCAAATAAAAATGAAAAATCATACTTTAGGTTTAACAAATATGAGATAAGAAGTATGAATAAGCAATGCCTCAAAAAGAAACTGTTTTGAATCATATCAGTGCATCCTGGCATGAGATGCTTTTCTGTTAGCCATCTTCTCTGAACAACTCCAGTAGCCAGCCAACAGTTTATCTAATCCAGGCTGAGCTACAGATCATAACTCTCATCCAACTTTCACAGCCAGATGATGTGAAGAACCAGATGCTTTGCCTGTGCCATCTGAAAGACAGAAAGACAGTGACAGACTCAACATTTTAATACTTTATAAATACCTTCTCTAGTAATGTCAACCCTGCCCTGCAATATAAGAATATACTACTACTAGTATACTATAAACTAAAATCTTTTTTTGCCCTGAGCTATCTTCCAGATAGAAACAATGGAAAAATCCTGAATGGCATCAACACTGTTCTTCATTCTAGGACATTTAAACTGTCTGGCATCCATTACTGACCAGCAGGCTGTCAACACTGTCTCCCACAAAATTATTATATCCAATGCAAGATGTTAGTCTGGATGCACGGACAACTAGATGAATTTAAAAGCTGGTTGGATAGTTGGGCTGACAGGAAAGGGATTAATGTGCCAAACTCTACCTGTGGGCCAGTCAGTAACAAGTGGAACACCACAGAGGTATGTACTGGGACTTCTCCTCTTTAGTATCTCGATCAATGACCCAAACAAGGCAACAGAGTTCACTTTCATCAAGTCTGCAGATGACAGATTGGAGGGATTGGTAGACATGCTTGAGGGTATGGCTGCTAGTCAGAGGGACCTGGACAGGATGGATGAATGGACAAACACAAACCCTAAGGGTATTCAAGGACAAAGGCACATGGGAAAGAAGGACCCCTTTCACCATTATTGGCTGTGGAAGGACTGCCTGGTGAGCAGCTATTCTGGAAAAGACCTATCTTGGGAACCAGCGAGCTGAACATAAGCCAGCAGTGTGTCCTGACAGCAAAGGCAGCCAACACCATTGCAGGCCATGTGGAGCACAGCCAATAGATCAGGGAAGTGATTATTCCCCTTCAACACTTTATCCCAGTACTTGCTAGCTGTCATCTAGAATACTGCATCCTATTTTGCCACCTATCCTACTACAAGAAAGCCTCTGATAAACTGGACTAAGCTCAGGGGAGGGCCACCAAGATGCTCAGCACGTGCCCTGTGACACACAACGCACATTTAAGTTGAAACAAAAAAGGTTGTTGTAGTCACACAGAATCACAGAATGGTTGAGGCTGGAAGGGACCTCTGGAGATCATCTAATCCAACCCCCCTGCCAAGCAGGGTCATCTAGAACACATTGCACAGAATTGCATCCAGGCAGGTTTTGAATGTCTCCAGAGAAAGAGACTCCACAGCCTCTCTGGGCACCCTGTTCCAGTGCTCTGTCACCCTCGCAGTAAAGAAGTGCTTTCTCATATTCAGCCAGACCTCCCTGCGTTTCAGTTTGTGCCTGTTGCCTCTTGTCCTGTCACTGGGCACCACTGAAAAGAGCCTGGCTCCATCCTCTTGACACCCTCCCTTCAGATATTTGTACACATTAAGAAGATTCCCTCTCAGTGTTCTCTTCTCCAGGCTAAACAGGCCCGGCTCTCTCAGCCTCTCCTCGTATGAGAGATGCTCCAGTCTCCAAATCATCTTCGTAGCCCTCCGCTGGACCCACTCCAGGAGCTCCATGTCCCTCTTGTACTGGGGAGCGCAGAACTGGACACAATCCTCCAGGTGTGGCCTCACCAGGGCTGAGTAGAGGGGGAGGATCACCTCCCTCGACCTGCTGGCAACACTCCTCCCAATGCGCCCCAGGATACCATCGGCCTTCTTGGCCACAAGGGCACAGTGCTGGCTCATGGATAACCTGCTGTCCACCAGGACTCCCAGGTCCTTTTCCACAGAGGTGCACTCCAGCAGGTCAGCTCCCAACCTGTACTGGTGCATAGGGTTATTTCTGCCTACGTGCAGGACCTGCAAAGGTACTTGCCTTTGTTGAACTTCATGAGGTTCGTCACCGCCCAATGCTCCAGCCTGGCCAGGTCCCTCTGAATGGCAGCACAGTCCTCTGTTGTATCAGGCACTCCTCCCAGTTTGGTATCATCAGCAAACTTGCTGAGGGTGCACTCTATTCCACCATCCAGGTCATTGATGAGTAAGTTGAACAGGACTGGACCCAGTACGGACCCGTGGGGGACACCGCTAGCTACAGGCCTCCAACTAGACTCAGCGCTGCTGATCACAACCCTCTGAACTCTGCTGTCCAGCCAGTTCTCAATCCAACTCACTGTCCTTGCATCCATCCCACACTTCCTGAGCTTGCCTATGAGGATGTTATGGGAGTCTGAGTCGAAAGCCTTGCTGAAGCCAAGGTAGACAACAAAACTCATTTCACGCTGATGGGCAGCTAAACTCCACTCTTATCTAACATGGGGCAGCTTCTGGACTCTTTCTCACACAGGCCACCTCTGCAGTTCCCCCGCTACTAAAACCTTGTCACAGAAGCCCAATACAGTTGTGACTAAGGAAATTTCTTTTCTCTCAAAGGCCCAGTCAAGAACTGGAACAGGTTGCTCAGAGAAGCTATGCAGACTCCATCCTTGAAGGTTTTGAAGTCCAGACTGGATAAAGTCTGACTTATAACTTGCCCTGCTTTGAGCAGGGGGTTGGTCTCTTGAAGTCCTTTCTATCCTGAACTGCTATATGATCTTATGATAATTCCTCAGTTTGAAATTGATCTACATGATCAATCTCAAGATCTAAAGATTTATAACAGACATCAGAAGAGCATTTTTGTGTAAATATTATTTCCATTCACTCACTGGAATGGGAAGAAATCTTTTCACTAGAATCTTTTACTAAAAAGCCCTTTGCACTATGGTTTTGGGTTGTCTACTGACTTGAACAATGCTTGAAATGGCCTAATGCATAATCCATCAAATAACATCACAAATGTGCAAGCCATCATAGGCCCCAAGAGACTAGTTAGATTTTTGTAAGCATTCAGCTGTGTACCCTAGACATTTTGATTAAGACGCTAAAAAGATAGAAAAAGAAAAGTGCTCTGAGTCTTTCAGTCACAAGGATGTTAAAAAAATATCTGTCAATGTTGGATACTTGCCTTTGATGACAATATTTCATCATCTTGTGTGTTAGTACTTCACAGAACAGAAATACTCAGAACAGAAATACTTAGTCACTGCATCTGCCTTTTTGTAACACAGGCATTTCCTTAAAAGATTGCTCTTTTTTTTTCCCCCATGTGATTTTTTAATGACAGAAGGGCAACACTGTGCCTTTGAAAATACCTAGCCAAATAAGCTTAACAGAAAGACTTTTCTTGTTGTTTTACTGTTTTGGTTGTTCGTGGTGGTTTTTCAAGACATCTTTTCAATAAGCTGTGACTTCATTTTACAAACCAAACTGTAGCTTCTGGAAGTGAAGCAAAAAGTTATTTGTACTTTTCCAGCTCTCCTGGTCTTCAGTTACATTCAGTCCACTAGTTGAAATTTATACTAAAAGGCATTCTAGGAAATGTAAATCCTGACAGAAACAGAAAGTATATATATAAATAAAATGTCTAAATTATCTTTATTAACCTTAGCCTGTACTTCAATCTTCTATCTTCATAGCAATTACTAGAATTAATTTACCTTAATAACTCAAAGTACCCTTTAGTGCCTTGACATATTCTTTTGTCTCCAACAAGTTAGAGAGAAAAGTTTGATTAGAATCTGTCAAAACATTACTTAATAAAATAGTACAGCAAGGTATGATTTACAAAATGGCATCTATTATAAATTAGCTCTGCATCTGTATGATATAAATGAATTTGTGGACCTAGGGTGACATCAAGGTATGTGAAATTAAACATCTTTATACCAGAGATATAATTACACAGAATATAAACTTATGGTGAGACAAAACAAAATTTTCAAGAACAAAAAGATAACTTGAGAAAATAGAAATGATTCTACTTATTCTCTTGCTAAAATGCAGTTCAAACACATAAGGCAGACTAGCAGAAGAGAAACTTAGGCTGCTGAAGCAATGGAACAACAGAGGCCTCAAAACATATTTAATCTGATCTGATACATCACTTACTGCCAGACAATCCTTTTGTTCTCATTAACCCGTTCATACAATTCTCCCAGAAAAAAGTAGTCAGCCACTCTCTGCAGCAATGCAAAAGCATTGCCGTATCCATATATGTAAACGTTCACACACGGTTTCTTTACGTTTAATCTTTCTTTGTCTTTCAGATGTGAAATCAGAAGATTTTCCTTAATTATGTAATTCTTAACCAGTTAAGGTAGCCTTTTCTGTGTTCTCAGAACCACTTCAATTGAAAAATAATGAGAAACGTTATTTGTGCTTTGCTATGATACATGGCTACTTTTAAAGTGATTTATTTTTAATTAATTCCTGCTGGGTGTTTTGCTTTTCTTTTTGTTTTATTTTTTTGCTTTTAAAATCCTAACAAATGCTCTGGTATCTATTCCAGTTTAAGATTTTTGCACCATATAGAGACTGCAGATTAGATTAATTGCAAAGAATCGGGATATCTGTAATAATAGCTATAATCGATGTAGTGAAAAACAGCTATCTAAACTTGATTACAGTATTACATGGAAGCTACATTGTAATATATTTATTTAGAAAAAAAAAAAAGACTGACAATTACTGAGTTTAGCCTTGACCTGCACCTGCACAGAAACCCAAGAAACCTAATATATATTTCTCTACCTTAAATAAGCAATGTACTTATTGTCCTGGATTCTTTTTTAGATAAGGTTTTGTGTTCATATATTTTTTTTCTTGCTTGCCCAAAACATGTGATGGAAGAATCTTGTAAGCGCCTGAAATACTATTCCCATTCTTCTTTTCCCTCTCTCAAGCACACAGCCTGCCATTACAAAGAAAACTACTTGCTTTCCCATGCACAATGTGAAAAATAAAAAGTGATTTGAATCTCTCTAAATTATTTGAGACTTAAAATGTTTACGTTCATATTGTAAAATATATAGTATTTATAAAAATATAATATAGATAGTATATAGAAAAATGTTATTAAACAATTATTCTTTTTCTGACAGTGATCAGTACAATACATGTCAGTGCAAAATGGAAGAGAACGTAAAGATAACATTTGGGGAAAAACATGCCTGTAGAAAAAGCTTAACTAAAAAAATGGCACATAACACCTGGAACATATCACTATTGGATATAGGAACTTGAAAGGACAAACAAACCACCACAAGATACAATTCTTATGTTCCTATAATTTATTTTGTTTTTTCCTTGAAAATAAAAATGTTACTAAAGCACATTTTTAAAAAGTGCGTTTTTCCGTAAAATCCTTTTTCAATAATAGATATATTCAAGTTGGAGTTTTCTAATAGCCTTATTTGAGAGAAAATATTAAATTATGAGAATTCTGCACACTTTTACAATCTATGTTATCCAAGGAATTCAAAGTACTTTAAAATATGGCTTTGAATTTGGAATCTAAATTAAAGTTTAAAAGTCAGAATTTAATTCTGAAATATTTACAACAATATTTAAATAATTTCACTAAAAATAACTCATTTATGCTTCTTAAAATCTTCTTAAAATTACAAGTAAGCACACATCAACATTTCAGAGGAATATACTACAGACAACAGTACTGTAAAGTTCAGTACTTTAAAAAATATCCAGTAAATCAATCTGGATTTTCCTTATTCTTTACGTATTTACTAGTTTTATGTGCATGTCAGATACTTTGAAACCATACAAAGTACATTTTATAGAAAAAAAATCAAGCTATTGATAAAAACAAGTGAAATTAATGTTATACTTGAAAATGAATCCTCCCCCACCCTGAAACAGAGTTGATTCTATTAAAAGTGATAAATGAAATGGAAATTAAAATTTTAATGAGGTGCTTGTTAATCCATTTGTTCACATCTAATTTGAACTTGGTTAAATTGCTACTTATTATGAATACTATAGATATGATTCCTTCTAAATCTCAAGGGCAAACAAAATGTTAGAGGACTGCTTGTCCCAAGATAGGTCCACAGTATATTATCCAAGCTTCTGAAATTAAGCACTGGAGCTATTTCCTGTGATACATTTCATTTAAGAAAATTAATGACATTTTAAAGCAGTTGGTTAAGTCCTTTGACATGGTAATTGTCCATACCAGAACAATAGAAGAAATATAACCAAAAGGAGATTGCCTACCTGCCATTGATCATTTCCAAGACTGGAGGGTTTATTTGTACCTACTGCAATTCCCAAGGACTTTATCAAGCACTATAATTTCTCTTAGTAGGGTTTTGGGTTATTTTATCTTCTTTATTTGTACTTGACGTGAGCACAGACACATATCAATGATTTTTTTCTGCTCGACTTTTACAAGCACTAAAAAAAAATATAACCTCGCCTAGAAGACAGCACTGAAACTACACTATTGATAGCATAACTCTGGACATGATTTGTACACAAAACCAAAATGCAGAGCAATTGCAGTAATGAATAATGTACAATTTTATAATAATTCCATAAATTCTGTATATTAAAAGAAAAATATATAGGACTATAAGCAAAGAAATGCCACAATCAAGGTTGCATATATACACCCCAAAAGGGGTTTCCTGGACTTATGCATTATAATACCTCCTTTATTTAAATGGTCACATATTTTCAAATAACTTAATCAGTCTATTTTTAACTGACAACCTTAAACTCATTTAAAATTACCAAGCAATTTGTAACACTTCATTCAACATTGCAACTTTACATTTGTCTTATGGTCAGGATGTTAACTGAACACTTAAAACATTTCATAACTTTAGTGAAACCCAACAGAGCTCAAGTTCAAGAGTTAGTCTGGAGTTTTTTGCTTTACATATGATAAATTATCTTTTGGCATTGTACTGTATTTTAATTTTACTGGCATCATTTGCTACACTTCTGAGAATGTCATCATATAATACAATATACCCATAATATGATTCACTAAAATACTATCTTAAAAATAGCTGTGTCATTTGACATTAATGTCCATTTTTAAGGTTTTCCTGAAGAGTATATGTCCACCTAAATTCCTGGACAGTATGTGTAGTTTGTTCAGGTGACAATAAAACATTTAAACTAAAGAAGTTTTTTCTTTTCTTGGCATTTTCCCCAGCAGCTGTTATCAGAAAATAAAATTTTAGGAACAACCTACTTTTTCATACAGAAATCATTCACACAATTATTAAAAACAAAATTCACCGAGGAGCAATCCCTAGTGTTATACTCCGATAATTTACCTTTCAGCATAACCTATTGTCTTCCTTTACTAAATCTTTAGTCACCTTATATTCCTGTCTGTTCTCTCCATTTCATATTTTCCCATCTGTATCCCCTAAAACTTAGCCAGAATTCTAAACCATCTCACATATGTCTCTTGTATCACAATCTAGTAAAAGGAAAAGATATAGAGGAAGGATCCTTGCAGGTGAAATCTAGAAGACACAATATTTGGCACATATTGCCCTCATTTCACTACCTCTTTGGAGCAGCAAGATTTGATTTTTCCTCTTCCCAGTACAGTTTGTATTTAATTCCTAATCTAAGATTCAAATTATCTAAATAAAATACATTAGGAATAAAGTTTCAAATTGCAAAAAAAGATACTGCTTTGGTAATCAGCAAAATTCAGCTAAATAAATGCAATTGAATTTGGGGCTCTCAGATAAGAAAGAAAAACACATGGAAAAAACAGTAGCTATTTAATATTACTGATTCTACTTTATGTGAACCTCTTTCACTCTGTACTGAAATGAACTTGGAGCACTAACAAGTTTATTTATCCTGTCTCAGTGGAGGAGGGTGTAATGAACAGCTGCAGGGTAATAAATTTCTAAAAGCACAACATACATTTTGTAAGCACCTTTCTACACATTTAGTTACATTACTTTGTCCATTCCTCGGGTACCCTCTTTGACAAAAGTTGTTCCTTATGACTTCTAAAGAATGTGAATGCACATCTACTCTGAGGGTAAAACTGGATACTTCTCATGGAGGAGGATTCCCTCAAATTGACTTAGGATCATATTAAATTTCTCTTTGTTCCAGTTTTCTTGCAAAAAAATATTAACGTATGGATTGAAGGGAGATGGGATACAAAGGATGAAAGTAAGAAGAGAATACTGGAGTGCTCTGTGCTATCCCCCAGGCCAAATTAACAGATTTCTAATTGAACCTATTGACATAAAAACACTTCTTGATTATACTGCCCTGAATATGAGGTTTGTGTGTTTTTTTTCAAGAAAGCATTTAACAAAAACAGTTCAAATCCAACTCACAATAAGTTGATACACCATCAGGGACAGTCAAGGACTAAACAGGCAGTAGCCGTGAGCCAACTGCTGAGTCCCATGCTCTGAGTACTTTGAACTAAGCAGCTGCACACCTGCACATACAAAATGGCCCATCTGGAAAGTAGATCACCACATGAGAAAAAGGGTGGACTATTGGGCACGCATAAGGTTGGGAGTTTACCTATGAAAAGTAATTTTTCATGACTGCTGAGTTGTTTTTTTTGTGTGTTTTGCTGTTGTTTGTTTTTTAACTTTTCTTTGAGGAGTGCACTATACTTAAATTGGAGGCAGCTCCATTCAGTAAAACATGTATATTCTAACACTGTGTGAGTAACTACCGTATACCAAGTGTAAGTGAAAGTTTCAAAGCCAATATGTGCTGTTAAATATAGGGGTAGAGCAGCTTGATGGTCTTTGCAAATTTCAGACTCAAAGAGGGAAGCTCAGGATTCCTATTAAATTATAGACAGGCTGCTAGAGACAGCGAAATACCTGCAGTGGAGTAAATCAGTGGGACTGAGAAGAAGCCTCTAAGAGCAGTCAGTCATGGGCAGAAAAATTTTCTGTTTGATGTTGTAGTTAGGTGTACTGAAGAGTAATATTCTCCTAGAACAAGATTTAAATGGCAAGTCTGAATTCAATTGACATCCTACCTTCCCCTAGGTTTGAGTCCCACTGCCTGCATTTCTACTCAAATATGCACACAGCAGTCAATCTGCAAATGCATGGTAAATTCACTGAGTCCTGACAGCATTTGATTTATAAAGTTCAACTGTACTGTGTGTGCACAGTAAATATCTAATCCCTTCCCATAACTAAGGAGTAAACAACAAAGAAATAGGTAAGAGCAGACTGCCCTCCTCAAAGTAATTCATTCAGCCCACAACTAGTTTTTGGCTGACATCTTTCTTGACCACATATCAAATTTCAGCAACTGATGCAAGGCAGATGAATAAAACTGGTGGTAGCAGCTAGTGGTAGCAGCTAGCCCTCTTCATCCCCTCTCCAAGTAGCCTCTCCCATTGTGGCTCACAGAAGATAATAACCAAGGCAAACTACAGAGCAATCAGAATGCGTGGACAGGTTGAAATAATTCTGCAGGTGAAGCACGATGATATAGGTGGAGCACTCTCCTTTCTTTGTTCTCGACTTTTTTGAGTACCTCTGGACAAGAATCACCTTTTGGTTTTATATTTGTGCACTAGCTGTAGAGTAGATACCTGACCCATAACCACAAATTACTCTATTACCTATATCAATAACGGACTGTTTATTATTGCTTAGAAGAGAGATTCCTTGCTGCTGACCTTGAGAAGGGAAAAAAATCCTTCAATACTACCAAAAAGAGAAGCTCATTACCACTGTCATTTCTCAACTCTGAAATGTAGTGCTTCCTGTCACTCTAACAGAGCTCTCTTGAAAGCATACTGTCCTTCCCAGATGGGAGGCTTCCAAGTGCTGGTTCGCCTTAACCTAGTTGTGTTTACATAGGAAATCCATACAGTGTGGAAGAGTTTTAACTAAGAACAATTACAGTTCACCATAGGTCAAAAGGCCATATCCTATTAGTGTTCAATATTACTATTCATCTAATCCTTTTCAAATCCAGTAAACATAATTGAAGAAAGTGATAAATATTTATCTTTCAACAGTGAAAGGTCAAATTATTATTTCTGCTTTTCACCTCTCAATAGTAAGGTATACTCACAAAAAATATATATTTTATAATAGCAAACAAACTAACAAACACCAAAACTCAGCAGAAATTGAAACTTGTAGAGACTTACTTTACAGATTCCTTAGACAAAAAATAGGAAAATAACCATGTTAACCTTTACAGAAACTACCAGCCATCAACAACGTCAGTAACAGTAAGCAAAATCTGTCAAAACACTGTATATTAGTCACTTTCTAAGCCACACATGCTTATGTATTCTAAGTCATCATTACTGAAAATTCTAGCTGTCTCTGTAAACACAAGAAACTCTAGTTTCATTTTCATGTTCATCCACTGGAAATTAGACCCACCAAATTCCATTCCTGGAAGAAGATACCAAGATTTACAAAAATCAGCCATGAACGATGTGCACAAAATAACTATAAAAAAAACGTGTGGGAAAATTCTCTCAGGTGAAAAAAGAATTGGATAGAGTTTACTGAAAGAGAGTTGCAGTGAGTAGGGTGTTGGTCTCTTTTCTCATGTGACAAGTGACAGAACACAAGGAAACAGTCTCAAATTGTGCTAGGGGAGGTTTAGACTGTATATTAGGAAGAATTTCTTCACAGAGAGGGTGGTCAAGCACTGTAACGGGCTGCCCAGGGAAGTGGTACAGTCCCCATACCTGGAGGTATTTAAGAGACGTGTGGACATGGCACTAAGGGGCATAGTATAGTGAGAGGACTCAGTAGGTAAGGTGTATGGTTGGACATGATGATCTCGAAGGTCTTTTCCAACCTAAGTGATTCTGTTAGCCAACAAGAAAAGCTTACAAAGGCTCCAAAAAGGAGCACTTGAACTGTACCTGGGGTTACAGTTCAGGCAGAGTTCCCTTGCTGACTTGGGCTATGCTGTATGAACTTGCCAACACGGGGAAAAAATTGTGGGGAAGATACCTGGGAAGCTGCAAGGAGGGCCAGGAAAGCTGCCATGTTGGTGTTGGTAGCTCAGCAGACTGCAGGGTTTTTTTTTTTTTTTCAGAAGAACAAAATCCAGAGAACAAGTTTTTGTTTGCAGGAGCACATTACAGAGCAAAAGAGGATGCACTACAGAAGTCTTGCGTTGCTGGTGACAGCACTTGAGGTATCCCTAAACTTGAAAGACAAATGACAAGGACGATCAGCTTGGGAAGACTAATCATCTGTGGAATCTTCTTTCACTATTTCTACAGAGGACCAGGACAAACAGCTTCTGATACAGGCCATCTTGCTACAGCCAGCCAGATGAGAATGAAAAAAGGCTATTCTGTTGCGCACAGCAGCCTTTCATGTCCAGGCCCATGGTCAGTGGGGGGAAAGAGGAAGGGCACAAGTACGTGGGATGGTATTTTGATATGAGTAGCCGTAAGTAGGTCTTCTACCTACAAGCTTTGAGCACCAAATAATAATGGAGACTGTTTTTCATAAAAGAGGGTTATTAGATTCACTCAAGTGCAGTGATCCCTCTAAGACCCCCCAAAACCAGAGTTTCTAAAAGCCCTGTATTTGCTGACACACATAGTCAGGGACATTCGCGCCACTGTTCTCTGAGATTTCAGATGATATTATGGAAAGCAAACACATATGCTTTCTCAAATATCAATATATCTGAGAGGCAATAGAAGTACACATAATAATCTGTTTTATTTGCCATGCAATTACACTTAGGTTATACTTAGCACTTTCATCCCATGTCTAAGACAAGACACAGAGGATTTGCAACAACAAAACGTTTGCCTAATGAATATAACAACTTGGATCCAGAGGTACCTATTGCAAGTAGAAGCTAGTTGGGTATTTTTCTCAAAATCAAAAAGGATAAAGTTTGTAAGAAGGGACACACTGGGAACATACATATGAGTTAGATTAAACTGACCTAAGACATGAAGCCTTTAAATGAAGGCAATCCTCATGTTCCAGAAGGTGTTCCAGAAAATCCTTGAGCTGCAGCAGCCACCAAGTGCCCACATGATGAACCCTGAATTATTTTTCCCTTGACTTTTAGCCAGATAAGCAAGCTTCTCTGTGTTACTGATAAAAGACTGCAAGGAATGCTTTAAGCAAACTATGAAACTACACCCTTAAACTGTTGTCTTTCTTATTACAGAAAATGGTCCTGTGATTTATAATAGGCCTGTTTTCTACAGCTGAAGAAAAAGAAGAGACCAAGCATGTAATACATATTTTGAACTGGACATCAGCATTCCATACTTACATGACTGTGTTAAATTGGAAAGGGATGGAATTTACTCAGTCCTTAACTAAAACATGAGGAAGACCATCATGAAGAATTGTAGTTCATACAGGACCACAAATCAGGTTCACTGTGACATGGAACTTAGAGACAGAATTGCACTTGAGTGCAATTAAGGACTATAAGTATAATGAAGATTAATAATTGTACCCCCTTACATAAGAGCTTAATAGACAGGCTTTTGCAGCAAGAAAACTGCCTAGCACTTGAAGCAGGCAGCTTGCAGTTCACTTAAAAGGATGCACAGTGGATGCAAGACAATGAGTCAGAACAGGAAAAGGTAAAATTGCCAAGAAAAACTGCAACGGTTCAAAGCAGGATTAACAGCCATGAATGTTTTATCTTAGAAGTTCTTTTTAAAGCTTGTAATATAAAAAAGGAATGTATCATACTTGCTCACAGGAACCACTGGTTGCAAGTCAGTTCACTTTTACTGGTACACCACTTTCTGCCCTTTCTACTTTAAAATTTTAAGGTTTTTCTTTCTCAAACAAGACCCAGAAGACATGGATTTTTTCCTTTCTTTCTTTTGGATGTATTTGGTTTTATCGATGTATTTCTGGTACATATGAATGATCAGGAACTGGGTCTGCCTCAGATAACACATCACTCTATGATTTCCAGCTTGTGGATGGGTTTGAGATCAGACAGCTAGGTAAAAATCATGTCAGTCATGTCTGCACCAGAAATCTCAAAGAACATGGAACAGCTGGTCCAGAACCGTTTCTATATTTATGAGTAACTGGATGTACTTGCAGAAGATTGTGAAGGACCTGGGAGTACTGGTTGATAGCCGGCTAAATATGAGCCAGCAGTGTGCTCAGGCGGCCAAGAAGGCCAACAGCATCCTGGCTTGTATCAGGAACAGTGTGGCCAGCAGGACTAGGGAAGTGATTGACCCCCTGTACTTGGCTCTGGTGAGGCTGCACCTCGAGTCCTGTGTTCAGTTTTGGGCCCCTCACTACAGGAAGGACATCGAGGTGCTGGAGCATGTCCAAAGAAGGGCAACGAAGCTGGTGAGGGGTCTGGAGAACAAGTCTTACGAGGAGCGGCTGAGGGAGCTGGGGTTGTTTAGCCTGGAGAAGAGGAGGCTTAGGGGCGACCTTATCGCTCTCTACAGGTACCTTAAAGGAGGCTGTAGCGAGGTGGGGATTGGTCTCTTCTCCCAAGTGCCAAGTGATAGGATGAGGGGGAATGGGCTAAAGTTGCGCCAGGGGAGGTTTAGGTTGGATATTAGGAAAAATTTCTTTACTGAAAGGGTTGTTAGGCATTGGAACAGGCTGCCCAGGGAAGTGGTTGAGTCACCATCCCTGGAGGTATTCAAAAGACATTTAGATGTAGAGCTTAGTGACATGGTTTAGCGGAGGACTTGGTAGTGTTAGGTCATAGATTGGACTAACCTATGACAACCTAAAGGATTCTGTGAAGATCATGCATTAGACAAGACAAACCAGAACCATGATTTTTAGGAGACAAAGTAGATAAGAAAGCATTACTGAAGCAGCTGCAGTTTGCATTCAAATGTGCATGGTGCATGCACTGTGATAGAAGAGTAATGGCCAATTACTGTCAATTGCCACTGAATTAAGAATTATGGGGTAGTGGGAGGAAGACATGGACATACAGAATTCTTTCCTGGGTCGGTGCACTGTTTTCAGTGTCAGCATGCAAGAGAAATTCCAGTTACAGCTAAAGGTATCTGGAGTATTGAATTACAGTATGTATTTGGAAGAGAAATCACATACTTAATATTGACCAAATCTCTGAAAACTAGGATATGACCAGTAATCACTTTAATAATAATAATCTCCCCCTCCAGTGGCACATACAGGACAGCATGAATTTTCTCACAAACATATATCTTTTGGTAACTACAGAAGTACTGTGCTTATCTACATCAAACAGAAAACTAAGCCCTTTGAAGTTAGCAAGGACCTTCAAACTTGCTTTCTGTCCAATAACATCCATTTTCCAAGCAGTGTATTTGTTAGAATGGAATTATGTCCTGGAAGACACAAGATAACATCCAAGAAAACGTCGCTTTGGTTCAGGCAAGAATAGCAGATGCTGCCTGTTCAGATTTGAAACCATAGATGCATGCAGCTGAGGGAAGAGGTAGAGAAGACCCTTTCTGCAGGAACTTGCAGTGTACCTGGTCTCAGTTTCTTCAGTTTCAGGGCATAGAAAAAAATGGAACACACACATATACATTTTGTTGCAACAGATGTGATGCTGTTCCTGAAAAGGTGACAGTAGTAACAGCTGCCATTTTCAAGGATGTGCTTGGCCATATAATAGGAACATTCCAGGATACTCACAGTTCAGGAAGGTCTTACTTGTTTTTACAGTGCTGTCACACTTTTTCATTTCCCCACCCAGGCTGAGTGAGCTGGTAGCCTTAACTTTGTCAGATACACCCCACAGAACCACTGTGAAAGCAAATGCATGAGCTATCCTGGAAAGAGTGGAAATCTCCCTGAAGAAGTCCAAAATGGACAATAAAAAAAAGAATATTCTCAATTGGTTGATGTTGCAGATACACAGTGCTGCCTACTGTCAGGATTTTGGAGCTCTGCTAGGCACTTCCTATCATGAACAAAATTTTTCAAGGTGATTAGTTTCCAGCAGTGGGAAAAAAAAAAAAGCCATGCTGAGTTAGAATACCAATGATTTTAGTCTTACTTTTTGGACTGCAGGACGTGCTGCTTTAAGGGCATGAACAGAGCACAATCTGACCCAGGTGACCAGGAAATGGAGGCCTAACTGCTATTAAGACAAACATTTACCTCAAAACAATTAACTCCTCTTCCTTTTCCACGTAAAAATGGCTGAATTTATTTTCTATCCTTGCAGGAAGGAGTTAGCAGTAAATACTGTGCTCCCAATTCAGTGGCTACAAAGACAGTTGAAAAGGCTAAGCAGACTGCAAATTAGAAATATACTTTTATTAGAAAAGTATGTATTAAAAAGAGTATGTATTGAGGAGCTGTATTAGAAGCCATGTGATTGCTAGCATGTGTCATACTTATGGTAGCCACCACTATCCAAAATCCTGCCACCACCTAAACTTGAGAACTCCAGAACATGGAACTCAAGGAACACAAATGCATTCTTGGTCACCTCCTACATTTGCATTTAATAAAAATACCATTTTCTCTCTCCAGTGATGAGTTGGGCTGGGTGTGGAAGTACACTGACATGAACACTGAATTAATTTTTTGCATGTTTTTTAAGTAAGGGTGCATAAAAGAAGGTTGATGTAGCACCGTGATTATTGCTTTTGGGATCATACAATGTACACTAGTAGGGCAGTTCACAAATTACGGTATTCCTTTATTGGATGTGGGGTATGATCTTGAAGCAACTTAAGGAATCTAGGAGTTGGACTCGATAATCCTTGTGGGTACCTTCCAACTCAGGATATTCTATGATTCTATAATGCCATGTGAGCTCAGAATAATATATAATTGAGAAGTGCAGCCATGCTTCACATTACATCCTCAGGTATGGCAACGCATTCAGTTCTGAGTATCCAGAAAAGCTTGATCCTCTCAGCTGCACTGAAAAGGCTTTCTCTTGCCTGAAAATTGGGCTGAAGACTAGTTTTCTCAATTAAGATAAACTCTGCACATACAAACTGAAGATGTACACAATTAATGTGTCATTCAAATCACACACTTCACTACCTGTGTCATTATTTGTGCCTATGTCAGACAGAATTTCAGATAGCCAAGTCACATATAAAATTCACAGAGATCTATGCCATCAGATCAACAGCATCACATGGTTAATTTAGACTTTTTCTTGGGATATGGGTTTGGTTGTTGGAATCCTTGGAAGCCCTCCTGTTGATTTCTGGGTGGTATGCCTCTTTGTGCAGAAAGAATATGAAAACAAGTTTGCTATTGGAATTCTTAATCATACGAAACTCAAACATGATGAAAGCAAGAGGTAAGAAACATCAGGAAATAAAAAAATGCGAGAAACTAGTGCCAAGCTGCATCAAGAAACCAATAAAGGTGGACATCTTTCCAGAACAGACTAATGCTCAGCTATAGAAAACAATCTCGCAAGAAGAACATGAAGTCCAAAACCTGGTGAAGGGAATAACGGACCCTTCATTCCTCCTGCTTTTTTGATTTTTAGAAGTTAAATGTCAGGATTTTCTACCTTTGACACATTAACAGAGTGGCAATGAAAGACAAGAGATCTTTATTTGATTTCTAAGAAAAGGCTTAGTAAATGTTTCCAAATTGGCCAGAATGCCACTCCCTAATGACACCACACCGGAACATCTATGCAGTACTTAATGTCATATAATGGTCAACAGTATTTCAAGAGCCATACAGCAATTGGTCAAACTGCTGATTGAGTCTAATGAATTAATTATCTGTTCAAGTAATAAATGTATGTGGGAATCAGTGTCTATACTAGCTTTAAAGACAAAACAGCTTCTCTCCCTTAATAATTACTATACTTGCCATCAGCATCACAAAACATTAGGGGAAAAAAAGCTAATTATCAGGAAACACTAACTCCCAAACTAATGTCACAACATTACTTTATAACTGCTTGTAACAGTGGCAACCTACACCTGTATGCTGCAAGTGTAAAGCTTATACCTGGAGTTGTTTAGCTCAAAGTCATTTAAGGATTTAAGGACTTACTTCCACATTGCTATCATCATAAAGGAATCCCAATAATGTACACACATGAACACTCAATAGTTAAACTGTGACTGTTCCTTCTTCCCATTGTTGTACTATCAACACACATCTTAGAATTAGTATGGAAACCCTAATCATAGTGATCCATATCAACACAACCGAAGCATTTCCTAGCATTTCATTTGTCCATAAGGAAATGGTAAGAGGTTCACTGTGAAGAGGTGTTCATGCACACCATAACAGAGTAAGTGTACTGAGAAGGCCAATGAAAATGATTACAGAGCTGGCAATGTTGACTTGTAAAGAAAAACATTTGAAAATTAAAAATACACAATTTCCCTGCAGAGGATTAAGAGGCAATACATACAGCCACTGTGACAGTAATAGTTACACATCATGATATTTATATGGCTAATATTTTGAATTATTAAAGAATCACTTAGAAAAAAAATAAAATATGAGTAGTAATAAATAAGTACAGAAAAAATCTGCAGCTGAGTATCATGAAAAACTACTTGGCAATGAGATCTGCGAAGCAGTACAAAAGCTTCCCAAGGGAAGTAGTGGAATCTCCATCATTTGGGATATTTAAAACCAAACTAGACAAAATGTTGGAAAATGTTCTATAGGGAATAGTCCTGAACTGGTAAGGAGACAGACTGGATGACCTAACAGGTCTTTTTCCATCTGTAATGTCTATTACTCTGTAATTGTCTCATGTCCTCAATCCACACATTAAGCAATCCTCACATAGCTCCAGTGCCAAATGGTTTGGTTCCAAAGCTCCCATTCTTTCTTTACTCATCATTTAGGACTAGCAGAGCAAATCCTACTTAGGAATGAAAATGTTCATAGCAAGATGAACAACAGGGAAAACAAATGATTCTGAGGCCCACGTAATTGCTCTTACACCAGAGGTTCTCAGACTGCTAACGTGCACCATTCATAAGAGGGTACCATTAGAATACAAACAGCTTCAAAAGGGTATGCAGCTCACTTCAGTGCTTCTGCTTCTTCGTACTACTTGCATTTGTTAAGTCAGCATTTGGTAAGTCCTATTGCAAACTATGCATGACTTTCAAACTTTTCTATCAGGCATGCAAAGCTTTGGAGCTTTGAGAAAATGAGCTACCAGATCACAGCCACACCTTGCTGAACATCTGTGAGATTCCTGGGTTTGGCTTTTTGTTTAACTGGAGGTTAAACACATGTGGTACTTTAAATGCTCATGGTTAGTGGCTCTGTTATTCTTATGATCAGTCTATATTGCTGTTCATCAAAATGAGCGTATATTAAGAACATCTAAAAGTAAGAAATTTACTTGTATTAAAACATTTTATTTAATAACAGTTCAAATCTATGGATTTTGAAGTGTTTAATTTCAGTTTCCTAAATATAAATGTTTTACATTACATGTATTAAGTATATCTATGTTATATAAACCAAAATACTTAATCCAAATATCAATTAAGAACTATAAAATCAAGTCTAATTTCATTGTCTCTTTGTAGAGCAGGAAAATTCAACAAAAAAGTTTGTTTTTACTCTTTTTATAGCAATGTTAATATCTTTTTTTACATTGTTTTCTACTTTGCTTCCCTTTACATTCACAGAGGGAGAATTAACCTGCTACCATAGGCAAACTTAGATCCTTTCCTGGTATAGCACACAGAAGTTATCACATGGCACACATACTTCCAACTTGTTTACATAATGTAATTTACCAACAGATTTATATCACTAGAAGTTTGTTTATGGCCATGCTTATTCCAGAACAAAAATATCCATGCATGGACTTATAAAGACATGCAAGAGTTATATATTTAAGATAGAATATTTCCCACTATAGCTGAAGTTTCTTTTGTTGTCGTTTTAATTTGTTCTAAATTCTGTATTTTTTAAAGCAGGCATTTTTCTGTACATCTCAAGACACTTTGTTTTCATAGTGTAAGTATAAATTAAATGTAACACACTCCTCTCATAAAGTGCAAAACACCACAAAAAAAGGCTAATAAACATTTATATTTTCTAAACATTCTCAAGTACAGTATTGCACATTTTAGAAGAACCTAAAATATTCAGCTTAATTAAACATATATGATAACTAAAAGAAACAGATAAAAAGATTTCCTACTTCCATTTGAAAGTTTAAAAAATGCTACTTTAAAAAATTGTATCAAAAAGATGTGTGATAATCGAAAAATAATCTAGAAAAAAATCTCAAGTTAATATTAAGAAAATGATGAAAGAAACTGCTATAAAAATATTAAATAAACTAAAACTGAATAAAATGAAAATGCAAGATGAACTGGCATAATGTATCTTTTTTATATTACCACTTGTGAAGGGTACACAAAAGCAAAAGAACTGGGATGATGTTTTTTAACAGTAGTTATTCCCAGTTACTACATACTGCCACATTTTTGGTCCAGGAATCATTCTGAGAAAAGCACCGTGTAAATACGGAAATGATGGCTTACAAAAGATGAATAAAAAGAAAAATAAATATTTAACTACTCTCAACATACTCCAATGTGGCAGAATGTCTATGACGTTGCACACATAAGATGAAGATTGTTAATCTTATTATTCACATATTAGGAAGAACATCAAATTTAGCCATTTTGAACACAGAAATTATAATAAGTACACTAGTTATATCAAATTTTTAACACTAAAGAATAAAAATATCATGCTGTATAATGCTGAATTTTCCACTCTTGATTTTGCTTCACAGAAAGATACCCAATCTTTGACAGTACCTCATTAATACATCATTATAATTGACTGTTTCATTCTAGGCAACCAAGTATAAATCATGGAAATAATGTAACCATATAAGAAGATGGATTCATGTATATTACTTATATATGTACAAGTTAGCTGGCAAGTTCAAAATATATTTAAAGTTTAAATTGAAATTTCAACCTTTCGTATTCCAGCTATTTGTTCTTTAAATGAAGGATGTATTTTTTTTTAATGTTTCTAGATATTTTTAATGTTTAAGATGTCCTTGTTTTAACAACGATATCTGGAAAAGTTTTTGTGGATGTAGCGCGTTATCTTCCCAAATCCATCATCAAAAAACTACCCCCCTACACAAAACTTTAATGGAAAAAGCCACGTTAGTGACAAAAAGCTTAAAAAGTTAATACTGGAAGTGCATCTGCTCACTGTGTGGGGAAGGTATTAAGCAAAACCAAAAGCAAGCAATGGATATCACTAAGTAAACAGCAAATTAAGAATAAGCAAAAAAGTACCCTTTGCCATCACAATACGAGACACCTCACAGATCTAACTTTTAAATTTACTGAGAATAATCCATACAGACAAAGGCATTAGCTTTAGAAGAGTGTTAGCTGTCCCCATCAGCTGGCAAAGTTACCTCCTATAGCTCTAGAAAACAGTCACAGGGTAGTAAAAACATCAGAAGTGCCCTAAAGTGATAGGCTACTTGTTAGCTCAGCTAGACTCACAGAAGTAGAGCTTTTCCTGTGTGACCTGATCTAGGTGTTCCTGCTCCGGCAGGGGGATTGGACTAGATGATCTTTAAAGGTCCCTTCCAATCCCTAACGTTCTGTGATTCTGTTCTGTAAAGAAAACACTATCAAATGATATGGCACTTACAGAGCATATCTAGTAATTCATAAGCATTATCAAATTTGTTTCAGATAAAGAACAGTAAGTCTGTTCACAATATTTCAGTTACTTTTTAGAATCCTTCATCTCTTCATCTTAAATGTTTCATTTGAAGAAATCATATTACAATTAAATGCAGATTTAAGCATTACTACCTTCATGCAAATACAAGTCAAGATTTATTTTATTTTATTGAGAAGACTTTTCTAAAAACACCTTGTATCCTATATTCACATTTTGTTTTATGCATAGGTACACATGGCAAAGAAGCTGCAAGACCTGGCTATCAACTCTTGCTGCCTCCAAAAGGAAGAAGGTTGTCGGGAAACATGCTGCTTCCTCTTCAAGGGTTTGGATAGCTACCTCTAATCTCTACAGCCACTGACTTCCACTTCATGAGAATCAAGCATCTCTCCTGGAGAACAAGAGCATTTCTCTCTTTCTGAACACAGAATAATGGCGTAGGATGAAGGTCCTGTTCAACAGTACCAGTACTTGGCACTGATCTCTTTTCCCTTGCATCATACTCCTGGCCTTCTGTTGTTGCACTGTGAGCTGACAGATCAGTTTGTTTGTTTTTCTGAATGTGGTCATTTTTGTATCCCTATCCACAGGAAATAATGCAAAGGTACACCATATAAATGCCCTAATAAAAGCAGACATACTTAGTCTGTAAATGAAGGATGAAGTAAGCGCCTTCTTTCCATCTGTAGCCCTATTACTCTGCTTTCTTACTAGAAAAAGACATAGTAAAGGGGCCGAAGAGATGCTGTAGTGGCCACCTTACATTTAAGATCAAACCTTTTCCCCATAAAAAGATAAAATAGGTATGGCTAACAATACTAGCAGCCTGTAGATCTACCAACTGCATACAAGTCAAAATATGAGATGCAGAGTCACAGGAACTAGCGCTAGCATTGTTTTTAGCTGGTTACTCTTTTTTGCCGACCTGACCAGCAGTCATTAAATTTGTCTGTCAGAGACAACACAGGCACAAAGGCTACTATATCAGGTAGATGAACAAAATCCACTAATGTTAAGAAATTAAACTGTAATGAACACAAATTAAAAGAATTCCCTAGCAAAGTATTATTTTTATTATAAAAATTATTTATTATAAAATTATTTTTATTTTATTATTTTGGAGCAGTTGCTCCAAAAGAAATAACAATGCACTAAACATTTAATTGACATTTCTTGCACAAACAGGAAAAAAAATCCCCCAAAATAAATTAGTACTAAAGCATTTACACAGCATATTAAACACTATAAAGAAACACTAGCTTCAGTCCTAGTAACAGAATAATTTTATTAGTATCACACTTTTCATAGGCTAATTACTTTTGCATTGCAGGGTCCAGATATGCGTTTAAAATCCCCTCCCACCTCCTATTTTCAGTGTGAACATCTTCCATTAGCTAATTACCTATATAGTCATACCTATGCAACATCTTCTGAGCAATTGTCTATTAAATGAATGACTAGACTTCTGTCACAATACCATTCATGATCAAGGCCTTGTGTTCTTCCTTTATCTTCCTTATTAATCCAGTATTTTGTTCTTTCTCACCTGTCAGACCTCCAATTCTATATTTTCTAATATAGGTTCTAAATAGAACTTAATGCTATCGAGAACAAGATGATCACTTATGCTGACCTCTTGAATAACGCAGACAACAGAATTACATGATTCAAATTAAATCTATAAAATCCTACTAAAGCAATAGTTTATGGTATTAAATGACCTCCAATTCCAATTTAAAAGACTTCAGACTTTGAAATTCAGACTAAAGAGTCCATCATATTCCTGTAACATTTGTTCCACTGGTATAGTGTGTACCCCCACTATAAATTTAAATCTCACCTAAATCTGCCCAATTTTACCTAATGTCCATTGATGTACTTAGTCTTCTGCTAGATGCAAGAGCCTACTTATCAGCTATCTCCTTCAGGTTTCTGCAAGTTTTAATTAAAGCTTTTCTTAAGCTTCTTTAGTTAAATCAGCTTCTTAGTTTCTCTCAGTCATGGTGGGGTGAGGGAGTAGATATTAATCCAATTTAGCAAATATTTTGGCGAATCAGTAAACCCAAGGCATATGGAGAAAGATATAGGAAAAATATACACAGGAATAAAAAGACAGAATAACAAGCAATCACAAAGCTGAAAAAAAATCTGCTGCAAAGAAAATTCTGTTTACAGCAAGTCAGCAGTGATGATCTTATATTAGTTATTTAGTCTGTTTCTGATATCATAGCATCCAAGAGACGAGCTTTGTCACTGACCTCTTTCAAAATCTTCAGCTGTTTGAAGCTAAACTCTATTGTGATCACTTAGATCACTTATACAGAAATGAAATTCTTATTTGCACATGAACTGAAAATAAAAGAAAAAAATTAAACCCATACCATTAAAAGAGATCACCTTGTTCAAAATTTTTACTTACCATGAGTTAAAAAACTGATTTGTTCTTCATACTTCTACAATAATTTCATCATTTTTTTCTTCTTAATTGTCATAATAAGTGCGCCCATGTAAGTTAATATGTATTGAAATAAAAACAACTATGTGGAATCAAAGTGTTTGAAAAAGTAGCCCCAAGGAACTGCTGAGGAAGAGGGCAAGCTTTCTTACTTTTATTAGAAGTTTAGATTGAAGTAGAGGTTAAAGGTTCTATAACATACTAACAACATGGTTTCCTTTAGGATATAGCTTTTGGAAGCTGACCAAGACAAATTTTAACTCCTTGTACAATTCCAACCCTGTTTGCTAAACAAACTTCTTTGCCTCATTCAATTCCTTCTATAAACTCATGACTGTCACAAAGACTGGAAGAAGTGAAATTATTTTTATTATTCTAACTCACAGTTAAAATATAATACTTTTGCTTTTCTATGGCTCCATCCTTTTCCCCATGTGAACCAGATTTTGTCTCCTTTGCAAAAGACCAACACATTTTAGAGTAATGTATAATTATTATATGAATGTATTAAAAATTGAGGTTCTATACAACACTGAATTCTATATACGTCCCTACAAGAGACCTAAAACATAGGTTTACACCTAAATCATACTTGACCAGAACAGATTTCATATGAAAACAATAATTATACATAGTTATGCCTGAGGACTACCTCACTGAGAAAATACTGAAATCTTATGATGGTAAGACCAACAGAAAGGAATATTTTCACCAAGTATGGAACCAGGAAATTATTTTCCAGAAGAAGAAGAAAAATGCTACTAGGATAAAAGTGACATAACCAATTGTAATGTAAGTAGAATGATAGTCTGTTCAGAGAGAGGGATGACATTTTCTAAAGTGTTACTTCAGTCAGAATAAAGTAAGTCATTTGAGAAAAGTCTGAATGAACAGAAAGCTGGAATTTCAAAAAGAAAATTCACATGTTCATCAAATTTTCATATTCCTAGGGACTATGAACCAAATGCACATCTCAATAATATTTACTTATTTATTTTTACCCAATGAGTACAGTTAACTGCTTAATTAAGAATTAAAACAACTGTAAGATGGAACCACCAATTTAAAAATATAAAATAAACAGGATCTCAAATGCAATTTCTCTTCTGGTCTTTGCTATCTAATACCACTCTACAAGGAACACTCCTGTTAGATGCCTATATTAGACTGAAATTCACTGAAAACACCCTCCCTTCACAGTAAGCATCTTATTCATCCCATTAGTGATAATGTAAATATCTTACCTTTTCGGAACAAACAGCAGAGGAAAAGTTAGTACCCTTCCTTTTTTTTCCTCCTATAGTTCTGTAAGGAAACAAGTGGTACACACCTATGTCATATATCTATTCATTCATTCAGTTTTACCTAACAGTAATGTGCATATGTTACAGGCTTTAAGTACCATGGGCTGTAATGGTGACCTGTATGGCAGGAAGTCATGAACTGCTATGTGCCAGCCAAATTGGCTCCAGCCTGTCCCAAAGCAGACAAAATTGATGGAGAAAAAAAAATAAAAAAATCAGTCTATCAAAGGAGCACATGGCATCTCTGCTCAGACACGTCCAAGAGACAGAGGAAGCTATGAGAGGCTGGAGACACACTTGGTGGGGATGGGGCACCCCAAGCCAAAAGGCAACAGGGACACAACAAAGGGACTGTGACTAAGGGTCACTCACAGTAGGGCAGGGACACTCCCAAGGAACTACAGCCACTAATGACCCCTAGCAGGGCAGGGACACCCCTTTGGGACTGTGGCTTACAGGTGACCCACAAAGGCACCATTAATACAAAGTTGCAGACAGAAACCATCACACAAACCACCTCAACCTCCTATGCTGCCCATCTGCTCTGTGTACCAGAGGTGCTCACATGGACTGAGTACAACTCATGGCAAAATAAGCATACTTGGACTGGGAAGGGGGTGAGGATATGCTTATGGAAGTGTTTGTCTAATCGCTTGTCACCTTCTTTCTCTCAACACCCAAAACAGTGATCAGAGATTCATGCTGGTTTGCAATCAATTATCTCAAGAAAATTCTGCAACTCTTGAATGTTTCACATACCATACTACCTTAAATTTTAATCCAGTGACCTACTTCTGTGAAATTTTAAAGCAACTGAATTGCCAAAGACATTAAAACTTGTGTGGTACTCAGTAAATGGGGAAGATGAAGAAAAAAAAGGCAAGAATAATCTCTTATCAATTTCTTGACCAATGATAGAACAAAGAGACCTTAGATTTTATTGATTTTGTTTGATAACAGGCAGCAGGCCATTCAGCACTTGTATTTTTTGTAATAAGTACAAGCATTGTTTGTAATAAGCCACAGCATATGATGCCTTTTGCTCAGCTAATAGAAACAAAAGAAATCTAAGGATCCTGAAGTTTTTAAAGGGACATGAGAAAGAAATTAAAAAAAAAATGCATGGAGAATCAAGGGATATCAGAGGACTGAATATGTAAGGATATAAGGGGCATTGCTTTAGATAGCCCTAAGGATATCTGAGGGTACTACTAAACAATACCAGAGAAAGAGGGAAGTAAACCTAGATTTTACAGCACCAGAATGTAGGGGACATAGGATACAAAAATCAGTTACGAAGACATATACTTTAATTCCATGGCGCTCTAGCCACCAAGGATGGGCTGAGAATAGGGTACTACTCACCTCTCCTGCAGCAGCTGCTGCTGCAGGTAGTCAGGTGCAATCCAAGACACCTGCGACCAATTATGCCATCACAAGAAGTTTGCCTTCTTACCCTTGTTCCCAAGAATGCTTACTTTCTATGCAAGATCCACTCCTACGCTCTTTCAGATTTTGCTGTAAAATGACAGAAAGAGATCTTTAATGCTAATTATGGCAGCTTCCTTCATCACTCACTTGCTAATTATTTTTCTTAAACAATTTTGGTATTACTTCTCATCCTGCCCTTACTATTGACAAGATGATCCCTATAAGACTGTGCTACATTTTTAAGTTTTACTGGGGAAAAAAAGAAGTATTTTACCAATAGAATATTTTAACAAACTAATTAGTAAGAACTTGAAAGCTATTAACTTACTGAAAAAGCTATTAACATATTTTCATTACACTATCTTGCAAATTAAATATTATCTACGAGACTAGAATCAGGTCTCTGTTCTGAAAGGAAACCTGCTAAGGAGATTAATTTAAAAAAAAAAAAAAGAAAAAGAAAA
>VXAA01004868.1:86215-105303 GCA_013399115.1 Anseranas semipalmata
GCCGGGGGGCGGCGGCGGGCCTGCTGGGGTCAGGCCCAGCCCCTGCTCCAGGCCCTGCTTGTAGAAACTGGTGGTTCTCCTAATGGTGTGTGCCGCCCTCGCAGCTTCCCGAGCCCCGGTGGCGTTCCTTCTGCTGCTGCCTGCCCCACTATGCGAGGAGGCTGCGAGGCTTCCAGCCAGGCCCAAAGCTCATAGGTACTCTGCTGGGGGCGGCTCCTTTCCACTTTCTGTTAACCCGATTTTGTGCAGCAGGTGTTTAGTTGCCAGCTAATGGTTTGTCACGAAGCTAATGTGGATTTAGTCTGGATGGCCAAGTTATTTTAGCAGAGATTCGTGGTACAGTCACTACTGTGAAACAGAGGACTGTATGTTTCTTTCAATCCAGAATTGTTGCATCATTTTTTAACTGCCAATGAGAGGGAACTGTTCATCGAGATCAAAGGTGAAGTATGGCCACATTGTAGTAAAACCTGATTCCAGTAAAATCAAACAAATGGCTAAATATTTTGGAAGTTAGTGAATTCTTATCCAACTTTTTTTGAAGCCATTATCAGTATGCAGTTCAGCAACAGTTGCTGATAGAGTGTTCACTGTGAGACTATTTTTATTTATTCTTTATGAAGAGCTATTTTATCAGTGCTGCTATCTACAAACATTTTTTCTCTTTATGCCTCTGTTTTATTTCATCAGCAGTTTTTCTGCATGGTGTCACCATCAGTAGTTTATCTAATGAAGGGTTTAGTAGGAAACCAGTTAAAAGTATCATTGCTGGGATATGAATTACAGTAGAAAGAAACTATTAAGGGGAGTAACAATTCACAACTCAATTCTTTTAAGTTTGTTCACAGGGCATGAAGTCATCAATTTCAGTTACTTTATCTGGAATTGGGGGATAACTTCACACCTGTGGGATCTGTAAATGAACTCTTTAAAAGCTTTTTTTGATTTACTTATTTATTTTTTGGGTAGAAATGCAATAGGCCAGAAGGGCACATAATTTCAAGACTATTGGAGGGATTTGACACTTACACTTTAATACTATGGAAATAGATGATCATCAGTATTGGAACATCTGCTATGGTGGCTACTGCTCTTGTAAGAATACTGCTTTGAAATTAAAAAGCTACATTATCCACATACTCTGTCTTTGGAGAGAATATTTCAGCACTTGTATGCATGCTGATGTATGTGGACAGTGTTGTACATGAGATATTACGCCACAAATAGGCTAGTTCAACCTAATTTCCATTTCTGTAAAGAAAAGAATTAAAGTCCTTTCAATATCTTTCTATCTTATACGTTATATTAGTGTTTTGAAAATAATTTGTCTCCCTTTGGGTAAATCATATATTTCTTTTATTGCTAAAAATTGTTAGAAGATTGTGTCTGCCTATGCAGACATTATATTTTGCAGCATTATTATTTTTATTTTAAAGAATCTTAATAATATTTGAATAGCTTATGCATTTACACTTTAATTACCGTGATACTTATAGTGTTTTCCATATTGTTAAGCTATTGATAGAATCAGTGAATTGGAAAGTGAAATAATACCTAGAG
The DNA here is from genome assembly GCA_013399115.1 of Anseranas semipalmata. Lineage (NCBI taxonomy): Eukaryota > Metazoa > Chordata > Aves > Anseriformes > Anseranatidae > Anseranas > Anseranas semipalmata. The sequence continues at coordinate 87,776 of VXAA01004868.1, forward strand.
ATATAGTCTGTGAAGGTTTTGCAAGGATCTTGTGTTTATATCCTTTCTTGTCTACCAATCTGGGTTGTATTGTGGGAAGGTGAAAGAGGTGTGGTGCTCGAGTATTTTTGTAACAATTATGTGTGTATATATTTTTTAATTTTACTTCTACAGTTTTTAAAGTAATGATTCGATAGAGGTATGTTGAGTACAGCACATTCTAAAATTGCCTTAATCTGGGGACAAAACAGCTGAAATAAGTTTTAGCTTAGAGTTTTGCCTCTTCTTCTAAGTCTCTTTAACTGTGTTTTTATCTGTTGAGATCATCCTTTCCAGCGTCCAGATGAAGAAAATTAAGAGTTTCACTGGAGCTTTAACGGGAGTTAATGTTGATATAATTGGGTAAACATTTAAAATTAGACGTCATATTGAATGACTAGATTTCTTTTACTTGTGTTAAAAATGTTGCAAAACGGAAAAGTAATAGTGGTGAACTTAGATGTTTCTAAATTCCTACTCAAAGCTGTCCTTAGAACTCAGGACAGCAACAAAAGCGCATAAAATATCATCTTCTGAACTTAGTTGAAGAAAAGTTTAACCTCTCAGGTAATGGACCTTCAGATGCATTATAAATCCATTCTCTGATTAAAAGGCTGTCAGGTATCGTGAATGGTAAGCCCCATTTCATGTTGGTGGATTAGTGAGGATAAAGCTAGATGTACCAAACATGAATTTAAGCATCCAAACCCTTATAAATAAAAAAGTGAAATTGATTTGGCTTAATTTCATTATTTAAGGAGAGAAATGTATTTGCAGATAATTCTTTAAAAATGCAAACACTCATTGCTGGCTTTGCTGGCTGATAAACCATAATGGAAATTAGGTTTATTATTAGATTAATACATGTAGGTAAAATGATTTGGCTTGATAGATTCACCTTCGGTTATTGAGCATTTTAAAAACTAAATGGAGCAAAATCAACTAGTTTGATAAGATAACTTTACTTTTGACTGTTCCTACCTTTTTCGTTCCAAATCAAATGTCTTTTGGTCAAGGAGGGTGTTGTTTAGTTTCGGGAGGGAATTTTTTGGTTTGCTTGAGAGCTCTGTGCTTTTGTCTCCTTTTAGATTTTTTTTTCTTTTTTTCCTGAGACTGTAGATATCACTTCTTTTGTTAGTGAAGGCAGTGACTCACAGAAAGCTTTTGATACTTGCTGCGATTCAGGACATGTAGGAAGCAAATGTTCTTGTGACGGACTAAATAAAACTCAATTAAAACTTGCAAACAGGTATTGATAGTGTATAAAGACTTCCTTAGACACCTTATAGAATAGAGTGGGAAAGGTAATTCCTATAGTCTGCTAGTTTTTGACACTCTTACTAATCTGAGGACCTCCATTTGTGCTTTTGACATCAAATGCTGTGGTGCAAGTCAAGAAAGACATTTGATCTTCTCCAGTGTTTAATCTTTTATAGCTTCTAGTCTTTTATAGTGACAGTTCTGAAAACTGCTCAAGGCTGCTACTCAGAGAATATTTGGGAAGGAAGGAATGAAACAATATTGAGTATCAATATCGTATGACTATACAGTAATCAATATCAAAAAGTATATATTGTAAAATGAATGAAGATGTAGATAATCAAGGGGAAGGGAGTGATGTCTGAATCGAGTATTAGCATATATCTTGTTTTAGTAATTCATCACATGGCATTTCAGAAATAAAACATTTAATTACATATTTAAAATGGAAGTGAGAATATTTTTCCTTTTACTGTTTTTTTTTTAAATATATTAAAGTCCTTTTAGAGCTGTGATGTTCAGAGAGTACGGGGAAGGAGAGGAGGGAGGAAAAGGGCAGGTGTCTAAAGGAAAACTAGTCAGTTAAACAATAGACAAATCATTCAATATCAGGTTATGATGTAAGTAGCTTTATTACCTATGTACTTTTTTCTGTGTTGGTTATAATGGCCTACTTTTTTTAAATCACATAACACTATTGTATTGCAATTTCTATGTTTATTCAGTGAGATCAGAAATCAAGAAGATCTAAAAAAAAGAAATTGGCTGGCTAGCACTAACAGATAAATTTTAGGCCTAAATGCAATTTCATTAAATTAGCTTGTAAACATGGCTTTCTCTAATAACAATAATAAAGAAACACACAAATATGAATAAGTTTTATACTGACAGATAACACTATTTAAGAACAAGTGTTCTTCAGATATTACAAATAAACTTGTTCTGGATTAACTCTGAAGAATAAGATGTAATATGTTACATTATATTTAGCATGTGATTTCTAAATCTTTTTAGATATTTAATGATTTTTTTTAGTTGTTTTTGTTTGTTTGTGTAAGACTCTGTAGGTAATACCTTTTTAATAAAGAAGTGCAGCATATTCGTCCCAGTTTAGCTAGCATCTCCTGTAAGCTGTATGCTCCCTGGCAGAAAGCAATGGGATCTTTTTGTTATTCAGTCGGTTACTGACATTAGTGCCTGCTTTCTCTGAGATCCTGGTTTAAGTTTTAAAAAGCCTCATTTAAGTGCCTGCTTTAAGTATTAGAAAGCAAGATTACAACCGTGGACTTCAGGAGAGCAGACTTTGGCCTGTTCAGGGATCTGCTTGGAAGAGTCCCATGGGATGAGGCCCTGGAGGGGAAAGCCAGTTGTTATTCAAGGATCACCTCCTCAAAGCTCGAGAGAGGTCCATCCCAACGAATAGGTCAGGCAAAAATGCCAGCAATCCTGCATGGATGGGCAAAGGAGCTCCTGGCAAAACTCAAATATAAAAAAGGCAGTGGAATATACAGGCGGTGGAAGCAGGGACAAGTGGAATACAGAGGCACTGTCTGAACATGCAGAGGTGTGGTTAGGAAATTCAAAGCCTGCCTGGAGTTGAATCTGGCAAGGGAAGTGAAGGGTAACAGAAGGGCTTTTATAAGTACCTCAGTGGCAAAAAGAAGAATAGGGAAAGTATGAGCTTGCTGCTGAAGGGGGCAGGAGCCCTGGTGACACATGATATGGAGATCGCTGAGGTGATGAAGGCCTCCTTCACCTCAATGTTTACTAGCAAGACCAGCCTTCAGGAATCAGAGTCCAGTGGAAAGTCTGAAGCAAGGAGGATGTGCCCTTGGTAGAAGAGCAGAGTCACAGAATACTTGAGCAAACTGTACGTACGTAAGTCCACAGGCCCTGATGAGATGTGCCCATGAGTGCTGAGAGATCTGTAGGGCCACTCCCAAAAATCTTTGAAAGATCATGGTGACTGGGAGAGGTGCCTGAGGGCTGGAGGAAAGCAACTGTCACTCCTGACTTCAAGAAGCAGGACACAGGGAACTACAGGCTGATCAGCCTCACCTTGATCTCTGGGAGGGTGATGGAGCAACTAATCCTGGAAACCATTTTCAGGCACATAAAGGTCAAGAAAGTGATCGGGGTGATGAACCTGATAACTTTCTATGGTGAAATGATGGGCTTGTAAAAGAGGGGATAGCAGCAGATACCATCTACCTAGACTTCAGTAAGGTTTTTGATGCTGTCTCCCATAATACCATCATAGGGAAGCTGTTGATGTATGAGTTGGATGAGCAGACAGTGAGGTGGATTGAAAACCGGCTGAACAGGGTGGTGATCAGTGGTGCAAAGTCTACTAAGAAGTCAGTAACCCCAGGGGTCAGTACTGGGTCCGGTCCTGTTTAACATCTTCATTAACGATCTGGATGATGGGGCAGAGTGTACCTTTGGCAATTTTGCAGATGACACAAGACTGGGAGGCACGGTAGATACACCAGAGGGTTGTGCTGCCATCCAGAAGTACCTTAACATGCTGGAGAAATGAGCTGACAGGAACCTCATGCAGTCCAACAAAGTGCAGTCCTGCATCTGGGTAGAAATAATCCTGTGCGTGAATGTATGATGAGGGCCAACCTTCTGGAAAGCAGCTTTGCAGAAAAGGACCTGGGAGTCCTGGTGAACACAAGCCAACAGTGTGGCCTTGCCACAAAGAAGACTAAAGGTATCCTGGGTTGCATTAGGAGCATAGTGTTGCTAGCAGGGTGAGGGAGGTGGTTGAGGTTGAGCATCTTTTCTCCTCAGCACTGGTAAGGCCAGACCTGGAGTACTGTCTCCAGTTCTGGGTTCCCCAGGACAAGACAGGTATGGGGCTATTGGAGAGGGTTCAGTGGAGGGCTACACATGTAATTAATGGACTGGAGCATCTTGCATATGAGGAAAGGCTGAGAGAGCTAGGACTGGTAAGCCTGGAGAGAAGAAGGCTCAGGATGAAACTCGTGGATCTATGTGAATACCTGCAGGGAGGATGCAAAGAGAGCAGAGCCAGGCAGTGTGCCCAGTGACAGGACAAGAGGCAGTGGGCATAAACTGCAACACAGGAAGTTCTGTCTGAACATCAGGAAGCACTTCTGTAATGCACGGGTAACGGGGCATGGGCACAGGTTGCCCACAGAGGTTGTAAAGTCTCTCTCCTCGGAGATCTTCAAATCTTCTTGGAAACAGTCCTGGGCAACCTGCTGTAGATGACCCTGCTGAGTTGGACATCGTAAGCTTACAAGACTCTAATCCCTTTCTACTTGCCCCTATTATCACCTTTATTTAAAAAAATAAAAAAAACGGGGGGAGGAGGGAATAGCAATCCAGATTTCTTTTTGTTGTTGTTAGCTTTCAGTAAATACACAAACAGTATTTATCAACCCAGTAGTGGAATTTTGCACACATACTTTAAGAAATTCAGAGAGGAAAACCCCTTTTACTACTTTAAAATGACAGAAAAAAAGAACTGTTTTCCAGCAAGCCTCAAGGGAGGCCTGTTTTTCTTTAAATCACAGTCAACTCCATCATGTAAGTACTGTAAAGTGTATGTTGTTCCTTCACATTATGGATACACTTAGCTCTGTACAAATGTATTTGCTTTATACATATGTGTGACATATACTAAGCTCGTAAGAAAAAAAAAATGAAAAGGATATTTTTGCACTTGTATGTAATGTGTGCAGTTAGATGATGTTCATTTGGCCAACTAAAATCAGTCTTTCACTAGATCATGTTAATGTGCATTTCCTCCTGACAAGGGCTGGTTTCCAAATGTGAACTTTCCAGGCGCAACATCTGAGTTCACAAATTTTTTTAGAACATATAGAGAGCAAATATAAAATTTCAGCCTAAATGATGGTAACTCGTGTATAACAAAACCACTGTATTGCTGCTGCAGTTAATGATGACAGCCCATAAAACTTGTTATGGCTTTTGGAGTGCAACAGATTACTTCAGTATGGTGTTTTCAAGCAAGCTGCTTATTTTGGTTTGGTTTTGTTTTGGTGTTTTTTTGTGGTTGTTTGTTTGTTTTTGAGACACAATAGAATAAATACTTTCTTCACATAGACCAGTGAAGGGAGAAGAGAAAAGGTCTGATACTATATCTCTAAAACTTGTATGCTCTCAACTCCAGCTAGTCCATAGCATTTCCCATAAATTGAAAGCAGTAAATTTAAAAAAAAAAAAAGTGCGTTCTGCTAAAAAGCTGCAGACTCACGAGTCAGATTGTTCTGTACGTGGACAAGGAAAGTAGCAGACTATCCTGCTACTTTTCAGGTGACTTGAATGGCTCTTGCAGCCATGTGTTTGAACTATATGTACAAACATTGTCAGTTCATATCTAAACTTTGCAAAAACCTTCAGGAGAGGGAGAACAAGAAGGATACTGTCTATTTGCATGTGCCTCTCAGAGATGGTGGTAGGGCTTGTCTGTTTGTTTGTTTGAAGGTAAAATGCAAGACAATTTGAAAGTCTAAAATTAATTCAGACTTTTGAAAAAGAAACTAAATGTGGATTTTTCAGAGGAAGAAAGGGTAAAGACAAAGAATAAGAGAAAAAACATTGAGAAGAAGGAAAAAAAGAGAAAAAATATACAATATGGGAAAAGAGAGGAAAAATGGCAGTGGTGCAACTCAATTCATGCATTGACTCTGATTGGGTCTGAGTACTTCCTCATTTCCCTGCAGCAAAGGACCTGTGGAGGTTTTTAGCTTTTAGATGCAAGTTGAATCACTCCTCGTATTCATTGAGTTTGCATTAGTATCTGCCTGGGAAAAAACTGTCTAAAAATGCTGTGCCTGCCCCTGCTTATCTTCACTGTCTTAATGTCTGCTAGTATTGGCAGTGGAGATGGAAAAGAAAGGAAATAATTCAAACTCAAATTCTAAGAAAACTTGAAAAATACATTCAAAAATAGTATTATTCAAAACCAATGTTATTAATTCTATAAGCAGAAGAGCAGACAGGAGATATCACAGGAGGGAGCTGGCATGGAGAAAGGGATTTTTCCTGGAAAGGAAGTTAATATAGGGCCATGATGCTGTGGGGCATAACTAAATCATGAAGGGGGATTCATGCTGGAATTGCAGAGGGACTATAGAAGCTGTCAGTGGTGTACAGCTCAGGTTGCATAGTAAGGAAGTTACAATTCCTCTTCAGAACTGCTACTTGTTATATGTGTGTGCAACCCTGCTAGTGGATTCTAAAATGCTAATGAAGGTACAGGATTGAAGAGTGTGTGGTGAAAGCATATCAGTCTTCTCTCATGTGCTTAAAGTTACTGTAATTACCAAGTAATAAAACTGTCAAAGATTTGGGGACAGTGAGAACATCTAATTTTCCCAGCATCTGTGTTAGTCACTGTATGCCAAACATTTCAAACTATAATCATATCAAAGAGGTAAGAGTTGGGAAGAATCGCATAGTGTGCCTTATTTAAACCTCTCACTTTTCATTTGCAAAAGACAGCAAAAAGTTTCATTATTCAGATTTACAGTGTTCTGGTGTTGTCCTTACACATTCAACATACCAGGTTTGAAGACTAAAAGAGCAGTTCAACTAGTCCAATGAAAGGCTTGGTTTTCTATCTCCCAGTTGACTGGTGGCAGATGTAAGAGACGATGCTGAGTTTCAAAGGCGGACAGTCTCATGGCAACCTGTTTATTTCCTGGCCCTGATGCTGTGCTTACCGATACTGCACGGGCCTTACCTGATGCTGTGCTGACCTGTTTGTGTACCAAATCTGGAAGAAAATAAATTGAAACAGATTTCTTTTCTGCCACTTTAACATACTAGAACAGTTCAGTAGAGAGTCAAATGAATGAGCATTGGTGCTAGTCTGTAAAAAAAAAAAAAAAAAAAAAAAAAAAGTAGTAATACCCAGTTGAATTAACATGGGAGGGAGCAACTTGCTGTCAGAAATTCCATCAGCTTATGTTTCTGTAGAACTGCAGCCTAAAAAAATACGACATAAACTGATGCAAAGTACTGTTCTTTATCTTTCCACCAGTTGAGAGTTCTTGATTATAGTTGGATCCAATTATTCATATTATGCCATATAATACAAGACCAAAACTTAAAACTGATGGTGAACAGGCTTAACTTCATATTGATGCAGGGCCTTGGCTTTAACATACTGTAAATATGTACAGTCTGGTTTCACATACAGTACTCCTTTTGGTATGGATGTGGACAGAGGTTAATTATGAATTAGCTGTGCATTTAGGACAGATTTTACGTTTCTCATCTAATAAGTATTTCTAATAAAAGGTTAAAGGACGTTATGTTCCTGCAGTGCAGTACTTGGATCAGCATTTTTACACTTGCATACCACTGAATATTCATGACTGTGCAGTTGGTATGCATATGTATGTAAAAAGAAAGAACGATGGAATAAAATCTGAGCGATGACTGTGTTTGCAAATGATGAGGCTAAGGTATGTTTAATGCAAAATTTCAGGGTTCTGTCATCTGTGGTAAATTGTATTGAGTATGTAGAACAGGCATTGCTTCTGAACCCCTTCTGTATATCTGCTCAATCTTCATCCTGGCATTTCCATAACTGTCTGGTGATCCATTCATACAGATCAGACAGGTAGGAGCAGAACAGAAACACAGCAGAGCTGTGAAATGGGAATTTAAGCTAGATGACACTTTTTTTAGTAGTATCAAATGGAAGAAAGGCAAGGAGGCCATAGAAAAGATGCATAAAATTGTCATTGGCACTGTGCTTGACAAGTAAGGCCATGTGAGGTACAGAACCTTTAAAACAGTGAAAAACAAATATTACATATGATAGTATGCATAAGGCCAATTTTTCAGGTAACTAACGGTAACCAGCAAATGAAGAGTTATGGCTATAACTGCCCAAAGTGTGCTAACAACCATTCATTCATATTCTTTGAACCATTCTGAAAAGGAGCTGCATACATTTGCCACAGTGTGTTGTTTCACCTACTTAGCACAAAGGATGGCACATCTAAGCTTTGCATCCTTTTCACTTTTAAACATGCCATGCATTATAGACTTTTGGTTATCCATCTTTATATCAGAACCTGGTATCCTCACCAAAACCAAAATCTCTTCAAACACAAGGATCTTCCTGTCATCTGCTGATATGATTGTCAGTGGATGAGACCTATTTTATGCCTCCTGATACTGGTTTAGTCAGAGATGCTGCCCCTTCCTTGCAAGGGGCTGTTCCTTCCTAGTTAACCGTCGTAGTCACAACTCTGTCAAACTGCTCCAACCGAACCCTCCACCATTTTGACTTAACAACAGTGAATACAACGTATGTCTCCAGACAATTCTTGTTACCTGCTGCTGTTTTCAAAGAAAGAGTGTCAATATTGTGTATTGGGCGTGTATTTTGGCTCTCCATCTTAGTGTTCGAGCTGTTTTTTTGAAAAGCCTCAGGTTACCATGCAGCTTCTTATGTCAAGCTTTTTTTTGTTTTGTTTTGTAATCACCGAATTAATTAAAAGCAACAACAGTTAGCTTGGGAATGGAAATTTACATGTGGAATTGATGCATCCCTGTAGAGATGTGTTTGCAACTTGACATACTAAGGAAAAGGATGACAAAAAAGAAGTAAGATGGGGGAAGAAGAGGAAATGGCATATGAGGTAAAGAAGAATAAGGATTGAATGTGACTCATTACATGCTTATCTTATTATTTATTCTAATTAATTGAAATTAGGGCCATATGCAGAAAGTTGGAAGGATGATGCTATCTGTGCCTGTTATACTTCAGGGAATGCAAATGTTTGAGCTTTTGTTTCCTTAAATTTAACATCAGAAACTTTACAAGGTAATACCTTAAATATAAGTTATGCAATAATTAGACACTCAGATGTAGTTTTTTGCATCTAATAGTATGTCTTTTAAGAGTTCTGACTGATCACATATTTTTCTGAAGTCAATGGGAGCTCTTAGCATTCAGTGTGTCTTTAACTCTGGCCAATCTCAGTTGCTACCATTCATCGAAAGAATATGCAGGATTTTCAGTTTCCCTCAGATACTGACAGAAATGACTGATGTACAGCTTCTAACAGTGCAGCACTTTCCTACTGCTCTTCATTATTGTTGTATCAATTCTGGCTCTTCTGAGCTGGTTTTGATTTTGTAACTTGAAGCCCTAATATTTTAACTCTGCCAGGTTGTTTATGGAAGATAAGTCAATGAGCTATTGTTATGTTTTCTTGCTGTCTCCAGGCATTCATCAGTTGTTAATCTCTTGTATCCCATTTTATGAAATCTAAGTTTACTGAATTAAAGTTGGAAAGGCAACCTACGATTTGAATGTATTTTTGCCTTGTATTTGGTCTTCTGACATTCAGTGTAAATGTGGTTTAACACTGGTAGGCAGCTAAGCACCACACAGATGCTCTCTCACTCCCCCTCCTCAGCAGGATGGGGGCAGGGGAGAAAATAAGATGGATGAAAACTAGGAAGTTTGATATAGAAGCAATTTAATGAGAGGGAAGGGAAGGAAAAAGACTGTGCACAGAAGCAAAAGGAGAAAAAAATATTCTCAACTTTCCACCAGCAAGCAATGTTTAGCCATTTCCTGGGAAGCAGGGCCTCAATGTATGTAGCAGTTGCTCCTTTGTAATGAGTGTTCCCCCTTCTCTTTCTCCCCCCCACAGCTTTTATTGCTGAGCAATGATGTCATTACGGTGTGGGATGTCCCTTTGGTCAGTCTAGGTCAGCTGTCCTGGCTGTGTCCCCTCCCCACCTGTTGCCCACCCTCAGCCTACTGGCCTTGGTGGGGGAGTTGGAGAGACGGCCTTGATGCTGTGCCAGCACTGCTCAGCAACAGCCGAACATCGGTGCGATATCGGCACTGTTCTAGCTACAAGTGCAGAGCGCAGCACTGTATGGGCTGCTGTGGGGAAGGTTAACTCCATCCCAGCCAGACCCAGTACAGTAGCAATCTGGGATTTTTTACTAGTTGCTCACTCGGCCTCCTTAGTAAAAGTATTGAATTCATCTATGGGATTCATTCAGTGTTTTCCTTTACTTTCTCTATTTCTACAAATAGTCCTGTTTCCCAGGAATATCAGAAATAAAATATTTTCTGTGATTGCAGTGTATTACTGATATTTCAATTAGTGCTAGTAGTTATTCCAAATGGCTGAAGAATCAGTTTGTTCTTTACAAAGTGATAGGTATTTCGCTGAAGTATATAGAAATCCAGACAGTGATACAAAATCAATCTTTTGTAAGGTCATTTTAGGTAATGATAAAGTGATCTTATTTTTACAGTGATTAAGAGACAACACAGTTGGGGCTTCCAATTAGACTTTGATCTGAGGATATTTCTGTCTACACTTGAACAGCAAGAAAGAGATGAGAATTAAGGATAAAACATGAAGTTTTCAGCAGCTGGGTCTAGGTTTTGTGAGTAGAAGTAAAGGAAGATTTTGTAAGTAAATGCATACCTATAGTTTGATTTCTCATCTTTAAAGTTTATTGATTTCAAATTGGCATCTAAAACATCCTCTAGTATTGAGAATAAATGAAAAGCACAGTTAAATGGAATACATTTTCACAAAAAAAAAAAAAACACCTAGCATTAAAAAAAAAAAAATCACAGCATTACTGTGGTGGGTGGAAAGATGGTTTTCATTCTATCTGTTAATATCCTAACCTTGTGAACATAAAAGAAACAAGAGTAGACCAAGGGTATAAATGTGAAAGTCCAGTGTCTCAACTGTAATTCTAGTCTTAATGATATTGCCACTTTATTTGCTTGATTGCTTGCTCTCACAGAGTATGGCAATACTGAATGCACAATACCAGATATACGGTAGCTCCTGAAGAAAAGAGGAACCGTGTGTTAGTGATATTTTCTCCAGAAGGGGTATGATTCCTAGTATGCCCACCACCTACAACTTCTCCTGCCTGGGCTACCTGAATGCTAGGACCTTGCAGAATCTAGCCTCTTGATGAGGTGTTTTCCTCCCTTCTGTCTTGTTTCAGGGAGTACTTTGTGGGCCTACACGTTTTCTTATTGATATGTCATAATGTAATATTCCTTAGTGAAGGGCAGAAAATTGTCACAATTCACTTTTCAGTATGTAATTGCATATTTGTTTTCATTTTTCTTTACATTACATTTCTTCATCATTTATGATGATGCATAGGAGTACTCTCTCAGCCTGGGCTGAGAAAGTCGGGGTTATTTAGCCTAGAGAAGAGAAGGCTCCAGGGTGCGACCTTCCGGTACTTACAGAGAGCCTACAGGAAAGCTGGGGAGGGACTTGTTATCAGGGAGTGTAGCGATAGGACAAGGGGTAGTGGTTCTATACTAAAAGAGGATAGATTTAGATTAGATATAAGGAAGAAATTCTTTACGGTCAGGGCGGTGAGGCACTGGAACGGGTTGCCCAAAGAAGCTGTGGATGCCCCATCCCTGGAGGTGTTCAAGGCCAGGTTGGTTGGGGCCCTGGGCAACCTGAGCTAGTGGGTGACATCCCTGCCCATGGCAGGGGGGTTGGAACCAGATGATCTTTAAGGTGCCTTCCAATCGAAGCCTTTCTATGAATCCAGCTGAAGTAAAGAAAGCTTTATATGTTTGTTTTCCTGTGGTTCTTTTGTAAAAGGTATTCTTATAATGTCTACTGCAGGGCAATTGTTTTGTGTAATGAAACTTGCTTAAAAAGAGCAGACAGGGAAGAATGGCGTCTGTGCTGTGTTTTATATCAAAATTATATGTCCCTGTTATTAGGATGCTATGATGTTGAATGTTTGTTGGTAAAGGTAGAAATGAGAAAAAGCAAGAATATGGTGAGACTGACTGTACTGTGCCTAATCAAGTGAAGATGCATGAAGCTTTTAAAAATAGTTATTGAAGCACAGGAAGAAATAACACTGTTTTCAACAGGTGATTGGGCCTTGGAGTTCATTCTAAAGACTATGTAAGAGACCTTCAATCAGGCTCTTACAATTAAAAGACAAAACTTTTGTTTTAGAAGTCTGAAGAAATTAGTAAGGGAGCAGCTGTTTTATTTTCAGCTCTGACTTTTTAAAAGGAAGAATTATTTGATAATCTAAAAGTAGAAGGGAATTTTGTTTGGAAGTGACTATGAAATGTTAGATTCACTATGAGAAGCTTAGGAAAAAAAGCTTCAACAAGTGCAGAGCTCTTCTAGGCAGACTGTTTGGAAGAAGACTGTCAAGGCTAAAAAGTGTGTTATATTGTGTATATATCCAATATTTTATTTGTGTTGAGATAGTTAAAAATATTAAACTAAAATAAATGTTAGAGACGTTATATATCGGCAATGCTTCAGAGGCCTGGACATTAAAGAAGAGTTGTCTGAGCAAAAATAATGTGACATGATTAGGGATGAATGTAAAGGAATAGCATAAGAATGTGAGAATAAAATCAGTGACTCTAAAGAATAAAATAAGTGTCAATTTACAAAGCACAAGAAAAGAGTCAATGAAAGGGTCCAAAAATCTAAGAGAGGCATAAAGGGATAAGTCCATTACCTAGATCTGTTATTTAATAAGAAAGGAGAACAAGTTAACAGATTTTCAAAGACTGATTCTTTACTTCATACTTTATAAAAGAGATATATTGTGACCCGCTACTTCATAAATTAATTTTAGACAGGAAATAGGAGTGGAACCAAAGCACAGCAAGAATAGCCTAAGGAATCTTAATATAGATGCGCTCAAGTGACAAATCCTAATAAAATTCTTCCTAGAATGATTGTGGAATTAGGCACCACAGATTTTATGTATTTATTTATTTAATGTCCCAGAGGGTGAAAATAGCCAGAAAAGTGGTGGAGGTTGTCTGTGTCTGTTTGCGTTTGTCTCTTTATTCTTTTGTTAAAGAGAGTTATTGAAGCTGTTAGTTTCAATTCCAAATTAAGATCCAGGAGAAAATACTTTAGCAACTAATTTGTATCTAAAAGTACTCAAAAGAGAAATTGTAAAACAGCCAGTATGGTTTGACCATGACCTGTTTGTAAGAAATCTTAATCTTTGTCTCTCAGAAAGGATGGCAAGCTTAGGGAGTAAGGGAAAAACTTTAGGTACAATACTGCTTGATTTTAATAAAGACTTTTTCCCCACATAAGCAAGCTGGTGAAACTTACTATCAATGCTGTCTCCATTAGGCGGTGATATTATCAGCATCAAGTTGAAAAATTGCCTTTACAGGATAATTATCTATAGTATCCTGTCAAGATGAAAAGGCGTTAATGAGATGGATGATTGAAGAGAACACACACAAAAGTTACTGATGTTGCTAAGTTGGAGAGGGGTTGAAAGTTTGGGGGTTTGTTTGGTTTGTTCCCCCCCCCNTTTTTTTCTTCCCCCCCCCCTTTTTTTGTTTTTTTTGTTTTTTTTTTTTTGGAACATAAGGTCTGAATCCAAAATACTCTTGATGAATTAGAGAGAATCTCTGAAATCAACGAGGTGAAATGCAGTGCAGGCAAGCATGAAGCACTGCATATAAAAGGAAAAATTCCAATACATGAATACAAACCAGGAAATAATTACTCAGTAAAATGACAGAAAAGGATCTGAAGATATTGTAGACTTCAATTTAAATACTAACTATGGTGCTGGAAAAAAAAAAAAGTTTTATTCTGGAGGATAATACCAGGCTTGTTGTAGGAAATAGAATATTGTCTAGTTTGGCAAGTCTATATACAGTTGGTCCTCTCACTATCCTCACCGCTTTTTTCTCTAAAGAAAATGCAGACAAACTGGAAATTCTTCTCCATTGTTATTATTCTTTTCTCCTGTGGAATGAAAATCATCTTTATTTGTAATAAGGATGATTTATACTGAGTATGAGAAAAAGATTTTTTTTGTAATTAAAACACTGTAACAGTGATAAAATACTGATAAGACTACCTAGAGAAGTTATAGAATTTGCATTCTTGGTAGTCTAGGTATTCCTGAGCCTGCATTCATGCTGTGTTAGGATTAGGTGGTCCCTTGAGGTCTGTCCATCTCTCCATGAGTGCAGTGGTCAGAATATATGCTTCATCTGCGCAGAAGAGATTATGTAAAACAGTTAAATCCTGAACTCATTGAGGTGAACATGGGTGCTATTTTTTGCGTGCTAAATGTAGTTTTATGTTAGAGCAGTAAGGAACAAAGTTTGTTTTTGGCTTAATAAAATATATTTTTTATTTGGTTCCCAAAAAAGTGTTTTGCCAAATCATACTTAAAAATATTTTGACACCTCTGCATATAATATGTCCATCTGTCTTCTAATGTTCATGCTAGAAAAGCAGGGAATGAGATTGCAGTAGCACTGAGACAGTAGAAACCCTTTGATTACTCATCCACAGTGGCATAGCCCTGTGGAAAAAATGGCACTCTAGATTGGATTTGTGTATTTCTGCTGGCAAAGTTTACAGACCTGTAAATTTAAATGTAGAATTTTTGTAGGCAGAACGCATTGACAGATACGCCTGATGGTAATACATCTCGTACTGTTAGTCCCAGAACAGGTCAATAATAATGCTTATATTGATAGCAGCAATGCAGGAGATGTTACTTGGTATTATAGCTAAAATCTATGTTATCCCCTTAATCATAATTACATTAATATTGACAGGCTGTTGACAATACTCACATTACTATTGATAGATTTCTGTCAATAACATGTTTCTAAATAAAATATATTCATTCATAATTTGTACAATGCTCAATAACAGCACTAACATATACCAGAAGAAATTCCTATTTCCCTGGTGATATACAATTTTTGTAGTTGTTGTAGTGTACTGTACAAGTAGTATTGTTGATTTATTTAGTTTAAAAAAAAAAACAAACAGACAAAATGTAGGTTATTTGAGAGAGAAAAGTTCAGTGTTTTTTGGGGGGGAGGCAAATTTTTAGTTTTTCTCTGCAATATCTGTGACGGTGTAAAATCAAGAGAACATTTTAAATAGTAGTCTCTAGTCTTTTGTCTTAAAGAGTATTTATGTAACAAGTTAACCATACACAGAGCTCATTGTTTATCTTCACCTGATTTTGACTGTTCAATTATGATCTAGAATTAATAATATAAACTATGCGTGATGGCATCCTTAACTGAGCATTGATATTTGTCTCTTTCATTATTGGGTATACAATTCTGAGTTCTTAAGTTTTAAATAATTTAAAGTAGACCAAATAAAATAATAAAAACATTAAGGATATGACAAACAGGATTAACAGGAGGAAAAACAACATTCTTTATGGTCTGTTAAGCTCAGCACGAGATGGAATGTAAAACTAGTATAAAAAGTTATAAGTGAAACATATTGACGCTTAGAGGCTGTGTTTGATGTATCTAGTTTTAGGACAGAGAGTAGATTTCTTACTTATTCTGACTGTAGGACCACTATTTGTGAAAGCAGTACAAACTAAAAAATCTAACGAAGTTCTGAGAGGATTTCTTATAAAGGAATTGAAAATGATTTTTTTTAATTATTCTTATTATCACTTGAAAAAATAGGCATCATAGATAAAGAATATAATGAGAATTCCCTACTAAATAGGGAAAGATCAGAATTTAGGCCTCTTCTCTCAAAGAAATAGTTGCTGTTATCCAGATCATTAGAGCTTTTGAAGACATTTTTCATAGGAGAACATGCATTTCAGATTTTCCCTTTAAATGTTTTTCCATGGGAAGTAAATAGGTAATGTGTGTCTCAGGTGGAAAATCTACCCAGTAAATGCAGTAAAACGTTAAATCAGTTCTGAAGTAAGTATAGCGTATAGCAGAGTACTTCAGCATGTATGTAACAGTAAGCACACTAATATGTGCTTACACATTAAAATCAAAGCTATATGGACATAATGTTTAAGTAACTTGCAGGGTCTGGTTAACAGCCATGACCTATGGCAAATTTTCAGTATGCTTAGCAGCAATCAAAAAACCTGGGAATAATGTCCAGTTTTATTGCTTAAATTGAGAATTCTTACCTAACTGTTGATCAAAGGAAAGCTTTTCATGCATAGTAATACTATAAGCATAATTTAAAGGATTTTAAAGGAGCATATATTTTGTATTAGGTGGTTGTGTTTCTGTCTGGTATCCTTCCTTTTTCATATAGTTTGCATAAAAGTGACTTCAAAGTTGAATCAAAATGCTAGTTGTCAATTCAGGAAGAAACACTAAATATGCCACAGTTAAACAGTGTATATATAGTATTGATTCCAATTTTAGGAAAGGAGATTTCTTGGATTGGGAAAATTTTGAGGATTTGACAAACAGTGGTTGGACTTGCTGGTTCAAAAGTGGCTTCCACTTTCTGTAAACAAAATTCCGTCTCACTGACAGGCTCACTGAAGTTACTTCCTTCAAATAAAGTTCTGTAAAGGGTCAGGGACACGAAAAATATATATGTATGTATAGTCACAAATAAGTTATGTTACATGATGAGCCATGCACAAATTTATTGGAAGGTTAAGGTGCAAGGTCAGGGGAAAGATCTTGATGTCACCTAGTACATCCTTCTGTGAAAATTGGGGATAAATTCAATGTTAGAACAAGTAGGACATTGGTCAAGTTTTAAGAATCTCCAGGGATGGAGATTTCACAGTCCCTCTAGACAAACGTGTTCCAGTGCTTAACCATTCTCATGAAGACAAATTTTTTCCTTATGTCTGGTTGGAATTTCTCATGTTGCAACACATGACCAGTTGCATCTTTTTCTTTCATTGTGCATCTCACAGAAAGGTTTGACTTAATCTTCTCTGTAACCTCTAGGTAGTGGGAGATTACAGTTAGATCACTTTTTAGCCATCTTATCTTCAAGTTAAACAATCTGAGTTCCTTCAGGCTCTCCTCATATGTCATGTTAGTGTCTGGACTCTTTTCAGTTTGTTGACATTTCTCTTGTACTGGTGATAGGAAAACAGCAAAACTGGATGCCAGGTGTAGACCCGGTAATGCCAGGTAGAGGGGGATAAACACATCCTTCGGTCTGTGCCGTTCTAATGCAGTCCAGTAGGCATTATTGATGCAAGGGTGCACTGGTGACTTGTGTTCAGCTTGCTGCCTACCAGAATTCCCAAGTCCTTTTTTGCAACGCAGCTATCCAGTCAGTCAGTCCCCAGCCTATAGTGACCAAGGGTTCTCGTGTATTTTGTGATCCGTTGTGATCCTGTATATTTGACATGTTTTCCCTGAACTTCAAGACGTTCCTGTTGACCCATATCTCACTTGCTGATGTTTCTTTAAAGAATCTAGCCAA
>VXAA01004868.1:105321-141466 GCA_013399115.1 Anseranas semipalmata
GGGGGGATCTACACAGAGTTAGCCTACTTGCCTTATTCATAACAAATCTATAAGAGCAGTATCTCATAGCACCTGGGATAGTGGAAGATAGCTGGAAAATATGATTGAGATGATAGAAAATAGTCTTAGTGGATGATCTGTGGTCATGGAAGTTGTTTGATGAGATGGCCGTTTCAAATAAATTTAGGATTTTGAAGGGGGATTATGTGTATTGGCAGTTGTATAAAATGCTAATGAGAGAGTAACTGAAATGGGTAGTTGAGAATGAAATGAGGGACTGAGGTGTTACTAGAAATGAAGAAGATACTACATTTTAAGGGCTACAAATGAATAGCATGAGGCTAGAGTGACAGGTTCCAGAGCAGATTGTCAGAGGCTAGGGTTGCTAAAACGGTAGTGGGGTAAGAAATGAGGGGTAGGAGGGTGGGCAGTTATTGGAGCTGCTGTTACTGACGAGATAAGGCAACATGCAATAGGGGCCAAGTGATCACAAAGTGGAGGAGGTAAGTTATTGGGATGGTACTGGATAGTGCTTTCCAAACAAACTTCCTGTGCCTCAGTGCTTACTACAGGAAAGACGGAGGTGTAAGTGAGACAGGCTTGGTATACCCTTGTATGCTGGCTTGTCAGGCTGGTGGGGGTTGATGGCGGGAACCTTAGCCTGCACAGAGGGCTGGCCTTATGCTACCTTTACCCATATTTTTTTTGCTAATGAGAAGGAAGAGTTTGAAGAAACCAAGTGGAGCTATTCCCTGCCCTACCCATGTAGCCAGTCATAGTTAATTGGAAACTACTGTTGTACAGCATCTATTAAGAACAAAATCGTATCTCCTGTGAGCTTTGCACAGTATTTTTCTTACAGACATAACTAATTATAGGTCATAAAATAGAAGGTATAGAAATAGTATATCATAGGTATAGAAAACAGTACAAATGGTACAAATGATACAAATAATGTCTTGTAGTGGGTTTTAAAACTGCTGGTGCACACTGTTTCAGGATGGCGTTACTGGTTTGGAGGACTTTTTTAATATTAGTATCATTAGCAACCATTTATATATAGGGTCCTATACAGCATCTTTTATTCAGAGCAGTTTCGTGTTATAGCAGGTTTTTCTCTCATAAATATTTTCTGTACCTTCTCCAGAAGGCTGTCGCTTGTCTGTTACTCAAAGAATCTGGTTTAGAAGCTGAAATATGTTGCACACTACCTGAAATATACCACTTCTCCTAAATCCCTTTGTTGTTTTTGTTTTTTTTCTGAATAAAAAAAGAACGAAAAATCAATTACCCCACAGTTTTGCATTGCAGAGATGTTATCCATATTTTGCTCTTGCAATGTATTGTATTTATTTTCTTAGTCACAGAATTCCAAATGTGATGACATTTAACCTAAACAATTTTAAAAAATATTTTCTTTTTTCTCTGTAATGCTTGAACATGAAGAGTGTATGTTTGTTGAAGTTTCTAGTGTACATTAATCATCTTGCCAAGAAATTTGTTGTACAACAAGTAGCACAATTCTGCACCTGTCAAAGACTCTTGAAAATATATGTTGGCTTCAGTGATGTACTGTATGATAATTGATGGCTGAATGCTGAATATTTCTTTAATCTCATATAATGATTCTTCTCTAAACTAAACAAATCACTGCCTTTATTTAGCAGGTTTTGTCATTCCCACCTTAATTTTCATCTGTATTTTTCTGTGTGTAATCTGTACATTTTTTTGGTATTTGTAAGATTTTACTTTCAGCTGCAGCTATTGAAGTATTAGTGGATCGATACTTTCTATCCACCCAACTGTTTTCTTCTGGATTTTAGTTTGTATGCTCATTTTCCCTGTTTTTCCATAAACCATCTTACAGTTTTACCATTCTTCCATTTTAAGGTCCAGTTGAGTATTACAATTATTCCCAGGATTTTTATTTTTATTTTTGATTTACACAGTGAAATGTTGAATCTGTGAAGTATTGTGAATATCTGAAACAGGTTACATACTTCTCTATAACCAAATAAAAAAAAAAAAGTTTTTCAAAAAATAGTCTAATACAAGTTCTTTTGAGAGGCAGTTTTACACTGTTAATGTAAAGCTTGCTGAAAGGACTGATAGTAGTTCCTGATAGCATATCAATATCTGAAGAAGCATTTTTGTTATTTCTTGTTTATTGCTGGTATTCCAACTTTGTTATCTCTAATAAGAGTAAAAATAGGAAATGCTCTGTTATACTAAAATCTATTTGTGTTTATTCCTAGAAAGTTTTCTTTGTGTGTGTGAAGAAATGGCCTCCAGCATTGGAAATGAAAAGAGTGTGAATCCTGTGCTTAGAATAAGTCAACTTGATGCTCTTGAACTAAACAAAGCCCTGGAACAACTAGTGTGGTCCCAGTTTACCAGCTGTTTCCATGGATTTAAACCAGGAGTGTTGGCTCATATTGAACCAGAAGTAAAAGCATTTCTATGGCTTTTACTATGGAGATTCACTATCTATTCTAAGAATGCAACCGTGGGACAGGCTATTCTGAATATTCAGTACAAGAATAATTTATCTCAGACAGAAAAATACCAGCCTCTGAGCAAACACCAGAAGTTATGGTATCTTATTTTCACTGTTGGTGGAAGATGGTTGGAAGAAAGATGTTATGATTTATTTAGCAACCGTCAACTACAGTCCTTCTGCAAAATCAGGCATTACATTAACTTTGGAGCTGGACTTCTTAAACTTTGTGGACTTGTAAATTTTCTGATTTTTCTTCAGAAAGGAACATTTGCAACACTTACAGAACGCGTTCTCGGAATTAGGTCAGTTTTTTGCAAGCCACAAAGTGTTCGTCAGGTAGGATTTGAATACATGAACAGGGAGCTCTTATGGCATGGCTTTGCTGAATTTCTGATCTACCTGCTACCACTTATTAATGTACAGAAACTGAAACTCAGAATTTCTTCTTGGTGTTTGCCTATTGCAAGTCTTTCTAATAGTGAAAACACATTAGCAACTTGCTGCAAGGAATGTTCACTATGTGGGGAGTGGCCTACCATGCCACATACCATAGGCTGTTTGCATGTTTTTTGTTACTATTGTATTAAAAGTAACTATTTATTTGATATGTATTTTACATGTCCTAAGTGTGGCTCAGAGGTACACAGTCTTCAGCCACTGAAACATAAAATTGAAATGACAGAATTTCATGTCTGATAGGGGAGTTGATTTGTTTTTATACTGTACTTGAAATATTATATTAGAGATGAATGAAAAAAAATTACTATAAACGAAAGACATTTTTGGAGATTCTGTGATTTCTTGTAACAAATGTCTTTACTGGTGTTAGTTTTTTACTGAGTAACAGTGCCAACTTGCCTCTCTGAAGGAAGGAAAAGAAAGGACTTCACCAGCTCTTCTATTCTCTCAGACTGCTTGATCCTAGTTTGGTTCTCCTATGTTGTCAGGTATCTTCTTAGATCCATGGTCTGGCAGCCTACCACTTCCTAACTTCATGCTACACTCTTCCCTCAGGGATAGATGAGAAGATGCCCAATAAGCTTTTAGCCACTTTGTGGATTTTCTGAACCTTGTTGTAAAAGCTTCTGCCATTACCAACATGGCTAGTAGATGGACTTTGTGTGAAAGTCATCCTAGCCACATCTAAAGAACAGTTTATATTTGAATATTTAAAATTTGGATTCCCAGTGTGATGCTCCACTGAAAAAAAAGGAAAGGTGTAAGATGAAGTCTTATCTCAGCAGATAATTAATAGTTTTCATCAGATTCAGCCACCATAACAGGACATATTCTTTCTCGTATGAATAGATCATAACCTTTTAAGTGATCAGTCTGGTTAACAGACAAAAAGTTAACTTGTGCCTACAAGAGATATAACTATCTCCTGGTCAAAGTGCAGCTTCTAAATCTTCATCAGATGACAGAACTCATTTTCTTACCCAGCTATATGTCTGTGATCTTCAGTGATGTCTATATGACCACCTTCCACTTCTTCCCCATAAAGCTGAGGCACACAATCCATCATCCATTGGGATGCAGAAGCTACCTGAGATAACCCACGTTATTCTAAGTCAGACACTTTGGAGAACACTGTTTACTCACAAGATGCTGTCTTTGGGACTTGCCAGTCTTTCTTCGATGCGGTGCCACTGGGTGCCAAACCTCACTGCTTGCTACCACACAGAAAATAGATCAAGCCTACATATGTGTTTGTATATGTACTAAAAAATAGGTAACTGTTCTGTTTTGGACTATTACTATTTGTTTTTCTCTGTCGGCTTTATGATGGTTTTATTCCCTTTTTTAATGCTTCATCCATTTAGTCTCTGAACTGTTTTTTTTAAGATATATTATTTTTTTCAAAATTGCAGTCCTTTTTTAACAAAGTCTTACCCATAAGTGTCTCATTAACACAAAAAACACATTTTATCCTGTTTTGGCTCTTAAATCAAATTCTCAAAATCTTACACAGTTAAACTGAGTAAATGACTTTATGATGACTGGGTTCTTGATTGGCTATCATCAATAATCAGTCCCAAAAATAGTATGGTAACAACTGATGCAGTACCTTTGATCTCCTTTTACAAAATGGTTTATTACATTCTTCAGTGTCTGATTAAAACAACCCACCAGTCTATTTGTTTGAAGATCTTAAATTCTGTTTTTGATCTTTAGAGTGACACATAATGCTTTCATCTGATGCAATTAAATATACTTAGCGGGATCATAAGTATCTTTGGGCAGCCCAAAAATTCATTAATTCTGCTACTATTCTCTAAGTCAACAGAGACTTCAGAGCAACTGCTTCCAGATACTGTATGCTGTAATATATAATTTGCCAGTGTACATCAGCAGCCTGCCAAATTTCTGCTATTCACAGTTGCTATTTGAACCATGAGGTACAAATATGTCTTTATTAGAAGTATCAAAGCTAGTAAGTCTGTTGGAGAATATCCTTGAGTCACTAGCTGGTGCTGAAGTGATTCTATATGAATTTTCCCTGCACATTATTTAATAGATCTTCCCAAAGAAATGTAATAGCAGCCTTGACTTGGAGGTGATCTAATGTCTCCAGAAAGGATTATCAGCATTCCTGCTACCTCTTTCTTTAACTGTCCTTATTAATTGAGATATATACACATCCAAAATCCAGTGTTCATAGGTTATAACCATAGCAGACCTTTGTTTCCTGTGGACTCTTCAATCCATCTGAAGTCACAGTGTAGTATTGTGTCAAAAGTGTCCAGATTTTCTATATTGGACTCCTTTAGGTGTTACGTTCTTCTTAGATAAGAATAATTTCCTAAGGTTTGTTTTATTTCTTTCAGCTTCATGCAGGTGCAAATCCTAGTAACTTGTATAGTCTATTTTTCATCCCTGTTCCATTATCAGTATAAAACCTGTTGATAGAAATTTTGTACTTCTGCTGTACAGAACTATACCACTGCTGGCTGTGGTGTTCTGCTGTTGGCTGCCCTGTTTTTCTTATGGAGTTGAACCTTTGATACTTAACTGATGATGGATTATTATACCAAAGCATTGGCCTTCTTCTCATCATCAGTGTGTTAGCTCTGTAGCCTGTAGCACTGATGACCGTTGTAAAGTCCGTCTCTTACAGCAGAGATAGACAGTTTGCATTAGCTTAAGATCTTTCTATAAGGCCAACAAATTTGACTTCCAGTTTGACATCTTCAACGTTCTTCCTATAGGATTCTCCTGCACTGGCTGCTGAGGACCCAATGTCTATTAAGAATAACTCAGAATATTTTCATACTCTTAGCTGCTTTTCCAGGGATTTATAAAGCTGCTTCTATTTTACATATTTTAAGATTGTCTTAGATTTGGTTTTAGCATACAGATACCTGCCAGAAATTGTTTGTTCTTGGCTCCCTGTAGAACTGTCCTTGCAAAATCCAGAGCCTTGCTCTTAGTCTTTGGCTCCAAATGCATTCATTTCAGAACCTCTGAAGTGCAGAATATTGCAGAGAAATCATTTTAATTTCACTAATAGGAACTTAATATATACTGTGGAAGCTACAGACATATTTAGTCAACTGTTTTCATAATCCTTTCTGAAGATAGGAGAACACTTAAATCTACTTCAAAAAGAAGAGACTGATTAGTAACCATAACAAAGCTAACCTTCCACCTGAATAAAATGTAGGGCTGTGATACAGGAAGATGTTACCTCAACCATATTCATTTTCTGTTCTACATTTGTAAATTTCTTATGTGCCATTTAAACCATTTCTTGAACTATGTGTAATTAGTCCAGTGTTTAGCTGGTTGGCTGTCTCAAAAAGACTGCTGCTATTTCAAGGTATTTAGTGCATGTCATACACTGTAGAGTATTTTTATGAAATGTGGACATACGAGTATTCTATTCATATTCATGGCAGGGTTTGTTTCTGTCGTAACTTCAGAGTGGCTTTTGTTTTTTTTATTTTCTATGCAGGTAAGCAGGTACCACACATCTCACAGAAATAGAAGGTTTGGGAAGAGAATGGTTCATTTTGTTTTTGTTATTGTTGTTTTTTAAACTAACATCCCTCCCTCTGCCCCCTGCCCTCCCCCCCCACCTCCAGCTGCTGTCATTTGGTGAAACCTTTGGTCAGTTGTAGTCAAAATTCAGATGGATGAGACCAGAATTTCAAGTTGCATATTCAAGAACCGTTTGCTTCCAGGCTAGTATTTTAGGACTACAAAGTCAATACCCAGCAGCTTCCTTATAGCACGGTGAAATTAAACCTTTTTTATATTGCAGTTCTGTTTTGTTGTGTCTTGTAACATATAAACTGCATAAAAGTGTACTTGAAGAGATGACAGAAAAAAAAAGTTTAGATAATTTGTAGACTAATCAAAGGATAATCTGATTTTATATACTAATTGCATGGATAATTTGTCCTCACAAGCATTGTATTTTAAGGTAAAAACTACTGTAACAAAGGACCAAGATAGATCTGCCGATGCTTCCCGCAACAGAAAGTATAAATTTTATTTTGGAATGTTAATCTCTTCAGTCATCTTCTCTAAACTGAAGGCTTTCAGTGTTCATGTTCTGTGAGAATGTACTTCTGAACAGTCACGTATGCATCAGTGAAAAGGATCAATGCCTAGAATTTAAGAAAGCTAAAGGACAAGAATTCTTAGTGAGTCTTGGTTAGGAGTTACAAGCCTGTATTAACAGCTTTATTTGTGCTCTGTTGTATGCCTTGTGTGCTACCTGAACATTTTCACTATATCAGAAATCAAAAAATAAAGCCATAACTGAAGCAGACTAATTATATTAATAAACATGTTAGACAACTCTTAATATGTTTTGATTTGAATGAAAATTACCAGTTGTCATAAAGGTATGTTTTTGGAGGCATTTAGATGAAAGGAAGTGGAGAATGCTGATTCCCTGCTTCCACAAAACACCACTGTATGTACTCTATACGCTGGAAAAGAGATCTCGTCTAAGTAGTGTTAAGGAAGACTTAAAATCAGGAGTTCCAATATTCTGTAAAAGAAATGACGCGGGTAGTATCCAATTTCTACATTACCTGAAAATATCTATTTATTTTTCCATAAAGGTGAGATGTTGTGGGGGAGGGTGATCTGGACAAAATGGTGAAAAGATGTTAAGAAAGGTGGAAGAAATGTATTTCCTAAATATGGTCCAAACTGAGGAATGTCCTTATTTGAGAATATAACTACTATTGTTGTCTGGGATGCATCATTCTTACGAAAATCAAGTTGGCAAATAACTTTTTTTTTTTTTTTTGAGGGCTAGTTATCATCCCTATTTCATGATTTCATACTTTAGCATTTATGAGACCAAAATGCAAAGGGGGAAATTAGTTTATAGTTACAGTTCACTTAAAAATAGTTTCTTCAATTTTAGGTTGCAAAGCAAATTATTTTTTTTTTAACAACTCTCCTTTTGAGTAGAGTGGTTGTAATAGTCAACTTTTCCACTTCGCTTTATGTTTGATAGGAAGCTGTCTTTGCTTGTACTAAGAAGAAAATACTGTGGCATGGCTGCAAGTACAGGATGGAGTCATTTACTTGCTGCCCTGTTAGGTGTTAAAGCTCACAGTCATTTACTTCTAGTAATAAAAATATTGTAGCCTGGGCACAGCGCTGATAGCCAAAACACTGGGTAGTAATTTCAAAATGGTGCTTCATACTGTTTCAATGACAACACCTTGTTTATTTCCAGATAGAACTGATCAAGTAGATCACAACCGTCTTCCTTCACCCTCATGAGGGTTTTCCATGTTGTCACCATCAAAATGTCCACTTAAAATTCTTACTGCAGTCTTAATAGCGTAGATCCCTCATTCCAGGGGAGCACACTTCCATGTCAGGATCCAACATGAACCTGGCAAGGTCGCCAAATAGATGGCATTCAAACAAAAGTCATTTGTGAGGGGATCCCAGTCAGCATACAGAGTCAGCGTACACAAACGTACACAGCGATACTTACAGGACA
Organism: Anseranas semipalmata; assembly: GCA_013399115.1. Taxonomy (NCBI): domain Eukaryota; kingdom Metazoa; phylum Chordata; class Aves; order Anseriformes; family Anseranatidae; genus Anseranas; species Anseranas semipalmata. Next base: position 113,799 of record VXAA01004868.1, read on the forward strand.
TCTGCCAGGGCCAAGCAGTGATCTGTTCCATTCTCTGGAACACACCTTGGGTTTTGTACCTCTGCTTAAACTGTCTGTTACTGCATACAGAATACAGACCTATTCTGGGTGGGAGGTGTAGGTAAACTTGTTCTGCACCAGTAATTGCAGGTAGATATTACAGGTAGTTTTTAGTAAATACAAAATCACTAGTTTCACATCTCTCAGACCCCCAGGTCTACTTAGAAAACAGAATGGTGCAAACTACAGTAAACTTGGCCAGCGTGCCACCATTCATCTCAGGTAATCAGCGCACTTTCAGGGTGATATTTCAAGGAGCAGAAGGTTGTTGGTCTGCACTCTGCATCAAGCTGTATTCAGAAAGCTATCACAGGGAACTAACCGTAACATGTTGGAGTAGCCCAGGAGAGATACTGACCCTTCTCCTCTCTTCCCCTCTTCTGCCGTTATCCATATTCACTACAACTGTTTGTCTAACATTTGACTACAGAACTGCCAAGTTTGATTAAACTGAATAAAGTGTCCTGTCATGTCCCCTAGCTTTTAGACACTGGCCAACTTGTTTAGAGCTCTTACCCAAGTAATCTTCCAGGACACAGTCTGCAAAGGAAATAGCCCAACCTAGCATCTCCAAATTGTCTGTACAGCTGGGAAGGATTCCTCCGCAACAATAACTGTGGCAAAGATCTTCCCCACACATACACTGTCTTAATGGAGGAAAAAGTGATGGCTTAGTGGTTCAGTAGAAGTCTTCAGGTAAATATGCCTGACTCCCTAACAAGATTACTGGTCTGCCCTCTGTAGTTAGCTCTCATGTTGGGGGCCTAAAGACAGGGTGCAAAAAGGTTCTGGTTGCTATGCCAAGAGGCAGGGCAAACACTAGGGCTAGGAGAATAGGAGGGTGCCCATTACAACAGGCAAAGATGGTAGTGTTTGTGGCAGTATCGACTCTTAATTCTTATATTGGACTTTGTATTAGCACTAAATGCTTGCAAAGAATTTTAAAGCTTGCTCTGCCTTAAAGCAGATCTACTGCCTGTTACATGATTACTGTGAAGGAATCTTCTTCTACAATACCAAGCCTTGAAAGTTTCTTAGCTATGGTTGTGCATAGAGCGGTAAGGTACAACAGCATGGTTGGCATTCTGGATATCAGTACCCAATCTGTCCCTGGAGATCTCCATCTTCTAGACGCACTAAACCGCAATAGGAACTGAACATCTGACTGAACATATTGTGTGAGACCCAATTGTCTAGATAAAGATCCGTGACCCATGAAAAAAGGCATTAGAAGTGGTGTTTGTGACACAGACACAGAAGCTAATTAAACTTTTATGAAAATGCATTTGCATTGATGAAAAGGTGCCAGTCTGTCCGTACTCAAACAGGTAAGAGTTTCTTATATGAGTGACCACCACAGCCGGTCATAATATCTACAGAACAGTCTCTGTAATTAGCAAAAGCCTGTGTGATTTGGGCGTAATATTTATTGGTAAATCCTAACTCCAGGCTCCTTTGATAAAGGCTCATACCAAAGACTGTGGATCCTGTGTTGCCCCACATAATAAAGTCAATTGGTTCAAAGCATGTTTCAAAGATAGATTCAGAAAGCCAATAATTACCATCACTTCAGGGTAGTATTCATGATGCTAATGAACCATCCCTGATTTGTTCGATATTATCCGAAAAGATCAGAACAGGGACAGACTAGAGGCAGTGAGGGGTATTGGACACAGGAATCAGAGCTCTATAGAACTGTGGCTTCGGGATAAATGACATGAGGATATCAAAGAGGGCTTTTTCCATGCAAAACCTTTTGCAGTCACTGCTGTTCATTCCATATACATAATGGTCCCATGCAGTGAGTAATATTTCTCCTACAAAACCAATCTTTCAATGGCCAGAGCATGCTGCAAACACAAGGATGAGATGGGCAATTAGCCAAGTGGCACAGCTTCTATTACATGCACTGTGGAAAACAGGGTGACAGTTAAGTCATGCTCAGCCAGCTGTCTGCAGGTTTGCTTGCAGAAGGTATAGATGGACCTGCAGCATGCTTTTTCAATTGCCCCTTTTCACAATCCCTGTCACTGACAGCAGCAACCGCAGGCACTGTGTAGTGATTTCAAAGGTAAGGCACAAAGGAGTGCAGGTTACTCATTGTGCCGTTGCTCAGTGCCACTCAAACTCATCTTCATAAAAATATAAATAGATCCAAGAAGGGGTGGTACATTAGCAATACTTGCAAACCAATATAGATGTCAGGAGAAGGAGTGAAGAAGAAAGTAGCACTTGAAGTTTTTCACTTACACAGCAAATACAGCTTTGCTAAAGAAATGCAAGGTGCATTAGTCATTAAAAATATGTATCTGCACATTTCTAATCACCTACAGTTATTCCTGGAAATATTTGGCAGGATCAAAAAAGAAATCACAATCAAGCAATGACATCTTTTACTGAAATTATCTCAAGCTACTTAAAAAAATAAAAGATAGGCGCAATCAATTTCAACTCTTGTTCCCATCCCTTAATATAAGAATAAAACAATTATTTCAGTTAAAATATCAAAAATAGAGCCACTAACATAGACATACAACAGTCTTGACACATTTGACTGTGAAAAATAATTTTTTGCATTTTTTGCAATGGTCAGTTTTAATCCCCAGGTAACCGTTTAACTCTTGCTTAAAAGAGACGTAGTGATTTTTTTTTTATTTTTTAGAAATGATAGGTACTTTATCTTTTATCGTCATCAGAACAGTTTCTTCAGAAGTTCAATTTTCTCATGTAGTCAAGACATTACTCACAGAAAGAAGAAAGTGAGACTTTGAAAGTCAACTAATGATCTAATTCTTGAAGCAGAAGAATTTTTGGGGGGATAAAAGTATTTATTCTTCTTTAAGGTATGCTAACAGAGACAACAGTGTTATTACAGTCCCTGATATTTTTCCTCTTAGAGGATGGATGGAAATTTTAATTCTATTATAGAAGTAAAAGCCCTTTTTTGGCATTTTGTAAGCAGATGATATTCTGCTAGCGACTGTCTTTTTAGTAATGTGTTGGTCTAAATTCTGAATTCTATTATTTCACATCTACTGCAACTGAAAGTATATTTTTTATAAACAGCAAACTTCACCTCATAAAAATTCATTACATAAGGGCATAAACAAGTACTTTTCCTTCCAGTCATTGGCAGTAAGTGATTCATCAGTTTTCCACAGAAAACCAATTTCATTGCAGATGTTCTGTAATTTCCAGACTCCCTGAATTGTAGAATCATATCCAATCCTAGCGCAAGGAATGCAGGATTTTTTTTNAGGCAAAGAAAGGAGGATTTTTTTTTTTTTTTTAAAAAAAAAAAAAAGGAAAGAAAAGAAAAGAAAATAAAGGGGGAAAAAAAGGCTGTGCTTAGTCTTTTTAATAGGATTGAATATCATTTGCTGTCTCATCAGTTTTGTGAAATAACCATAAAGTAATCAGCTTGCCATTCTTTCCTTTCCTATACAGGCTATCAACTTACCCACAATGCTGATTCCATAGCAAGTGCATAAGTGAATAACTTGCAGGAGAGAAAAATCTTCCTTTGAGGTTAAACAAAATGTAACTGGTTTACATAGTTGTCTCTCCTCCCTCCTTCCTTTCTTCTTTCCTTTACTCCCTCCCTTCTTTTGTCCTCCCCTCTTTCACTTCTTTCTTAAACCTGTGATTAGGAAATTAGTAATGTATTAAATAAAACAATAGTTAAGATACTTCAAAATACAGACATTTCCCATAGTTATCAGCTACTAGTCCAATTCTGTTTTATTCCAGAAATAAAGGATGACCCTAAAAACTACTCTTTGCAAATACATGCAATTCAGTTTAGAATCATAGAATCACAGAATATCCTGAGTTGGAAGGGACCCAACAAGGATCATCGAGTCCAACTCCTGGCTCCACACAGGACCGCCCACAAATCAGCCCGTATGTCTGAGAGCATTGTCCAAACGCTTCCTGAACTCCTGCAGGCTCGGTGCTGTGACCACTGCCCTGGGGAGCCTGTTCCAGTGCCCGACCACCCTCTCGATGAAGAACCTTTTCCTAACACCCAGCCTGACCCTCCCCTGTCACAGCTCCATGCTGTTCCCTCGGGTCCTGTCGCTGTCACCAGAGAGCAGAGATCAGCGCCTGCCCCTCCGCTCCCCTCGTGAGGAAGCTGCAGGCCGCCATGAGGCCTCCCCTCAGCCTCCTCTTCTCTGGGCTGAACAAACCAAGTGACCTCAGCCGCTTCCCGGTTCTCAGACCTCATGTGTCTTCCCTCCTAGATCATTCACCGTCTTTGTTGCCCTCCTTTGGACACTCTCTAATAGTTTTATGTCCTTCTTATACTGTGGTGCCCAAAACTGCACACAGTGCTCGAGGTGAGGCCGCACCGGCACAGAGTTTAATCCTATTCTGTGTAGTATACAGGATCCAGCCTACTGAATTTCCTGTAGGAAGTCAAGTTATATTGATACCAAATTCAGTTCTGATAGCTGGAGGAGGGAAAGAAGAGAAAGGAAGGAATACATTCAGGTGAAAATGAAAATGGGGTGGGAAAGTTTGAAACAGAGAAGCCGGAACAATAACAAGCAGGCAGCAGGAAGCAGAAATAATTCTTTTCCAGTAAGGAGAATGAATTTCACCATTAAGTTCAATATAGCGTTGAATTTAGCCCTTACAGAAGAAGCTGACAGCGAAATTCATAGGTGAAGTCAGCAAGTGAATGTTGGCTTATACTGCTTTGTTCTTTTATACATGTATATATTATGGATATTTGTCAATTAAACAACACAGAAAATAGGAAGCATTTTCTTAGTTTGTACTCTTGTATTCTATAATTACTGTTCAATGCTTTAAGAATTAAATGTACAGAGAATGTTGCAAATATTAGGGTTACAAAGTAAATCCCCTAGATGCCAAAGTTCATTTTCCCTTCTAAACCTCTGTGGGAGACATTGGCTAGTACATGGGTCATTGATAGCTAACACTGCCTGTTTTAAAAGCTTTCTGGGCCAATATTCAAATTCACTTGAATGAGCTACATAGCAATGTCAGGCCCAACCCTACTCTCAGCCAGAGCCCAAACATAATCATCAGTTTCATGACATTAGGCTACACAATATTGATAGACAATTGTTCATGTGCCTTTCTCAACAAATATCCTGTTATGTCTTTCATAGTTTAATGCCCTTTAGTTTTATATGGAACTAGGTGCATGCCAAAGGAAAAAAAAAAAAAAAAAAAAAAAAGAAAAGATACAAAGTAATTGGCTGTCTTCATCAGCGAAAGCCATTATTACTTTGAAGGTGGTGCTGTAGAATTACATAAGCCTTTACAGCTGTCTGTTTCCCATTTTGTTTTCTCCATGGCTACTATTCTTAACACAGCATGAAAGAACACTTCTCCAAACATATGTGAATCACTGAACTAATTACAGATCCAATCTTGTATCTGTATCCACAAAAATAGTATACAATTTGATGTTGAATATATTGGTGAAAGTCCTAAAGGAGAAATGTAATTTTTAAAAGACTGAGAAAACAGCAAAATGCTGATCCAACTGAGTTTTGTTGACCTGACCATATTCAGGATTTCAGCAGATATAACAGTTACACTATGGCTGTATAAGCAAACTGAACCTGTTAGAACCTGGCTTTTTTGTTACGGTGGCCAGTTTGCATGGCACAGTCACCATCTGTGCTGGTTAATTCACCATTTGTCTCCATTATAACTTTGCATGTATATATAGAAACAACCACAGACCCTTCATGTCTAAGTCATTTCAGATATATTTGACATGGTAAACACTTTGCATATATTGTAACTATGCTCACAGATTGTGCACCGTAACTGGTCTCAACAATAGATAAAAGTATGCAGAGGCTATATACTGCCTTCTTGTACTAACTTCCGTAGAAAATGGACTTCACTAGAACGCAGGGAGCCATAAAAGGTGCATCAGCTCCTACTTTGACATCACTGATTCTGCAGAAGAAACTGCGAATGCCCCCCAGATATGCTCTGCTTCGTTATTGCTTCTCCCGTTCACTTTTTCCCAGGGCAGAATCGCTGTGTAACCACACAGATGGTTACACTGGTTACCACTAACCCTATGACTGTTAGAATTAGCAGAAGAGATCAAATTCTTGTTGTCTGTGTTTCCAAGATAAAGTCCATATGATTTGCTAAGAACAGTGCTACAGAAATCATCTGCCCATCCCTATCCAACCTGAAACCCAGGTTAGTTCAGAGACATGAGTTGTGGCCTGTGCAAGGAGACTGAGGCAAGGTCTAGACTGGTCTTAAGCATGACCAGCTCCTAAGGTCTTTCTTTCCAACCTTATTTCTGGTGCCAAACCACACAGAACCAAGATATTGACTATCTGTAGAAATGTGACATACCTTCTAGAGGACAGTGCACTCAAGCTACCTGTACTTTGTATACCTTTGTACTTTGCAAGTTATAAAAATAAAAACTTGAGCCCACATTAAAGCTCCGAGCATATCTAGTCTCTTACCCCTTCAGAGAGCTCAAGAATTATCCTCTGTGCCTGTATACAACTATATCAGAAACATTATGGACAACTAACAAATCTAAATTCCAGAACAGGCACAGACCCTTAATATATTCACAGAATCACAGAATGGTTGGGGCTGGAAGGGACCTCTGGAGGTCGTCTGGTTTAAACCCCCTGCTCAAGCAGGGACACCTGGAGCAGGTTGCCCAGGACTGTGTCCAGACAGCTTTTGAAGATCTCCAAGGAGGGAGACTCCACAACCTTTCTGGGCGACCTGTGCCAGTGTTCAGTCACCTAGTTCAGTGCTCAGCACAGTAAAGAAGTTGCTTCCTGATGTTCAGAGGGAACTGCTTATGTTTCAGTTTGTGCCCAATGCCTCTTGTCCTGGCACTGTACACCACTGGAAAGGGCCTGGCTGCATCCTGTTTGCACCCTCCCTTCAGATATTTACAGACATTGATAAAATCTTCCCTGAGCCTCCTCTTCTCCAGGCTGAAGAGTCCCAGCTCTCTCAGCCTTTCCTCATATGAGAGATGCTCCAGTCTCTTCATCATCTTAATGGACCTACGTTGGACTCTGTCCAGTATGTCCACGTCTCTTTTGTACTGGCGGGGGCAGAACTGGACACAATACTCCAGGTGGCCTCATCGATGCTGAACAGGGTGAAAGGATCACCTCTCTTGACCTGCTGGTGATATTTTGCCTAATGTAGCCAAGAATATTGTTAGTCTTCTCATGTTCATCTTGGTGTCCACCAGGACGCCTAGGTCCTTTTCTATAGAACTGCTTTCCAGCTGGGTGGTCCACAGCATGTACTGGTGCCTGGGGCTGTTCTTCCCCAGGTGCAGGACTTTGGACTTTCCCTTGTTGAACTTCATGAGGTTCATGTCAGCCCACCTCTCCAGCCTATCAAGGTCCCTCTGGATGGCTGCACAGCCCTCTGGTAAGTCGGCCGCTCCCCCCCAGTTTGTGTCACCTGTGGAGTTACTGTGGGTGCACTCTACCCCATTGTCCAGATGATTAATGAAGATGTTAAACAGGATGGGACCCAGTGTTGACCCCTGGGGTACTCTGCTCATTACTGGCCTCCAACAAGACCTTGTGCCACTGATCACTACTCTCTGGGCCTGACTGTTCAACCAGTTTTCAGTCCACCTCACTGTCTGCTCATCCAGCCCGTATTTCAAGAAATTCTCTCCGAGGATCTTATAGGGGACAGTGTCAATGACCTTACTGAAGTCCAGAAAGACAATATCCACTGTTCCCCCTCATCCATCAGGCTTTATATGCCTGGAAATAGTTTCCAGGATTAGCTGTTCCATCAATTCCCGGGAATCCAGGTGAGGCTGACCAGCTTGTAGTTCCCTGGGTCCTCCTTCTTGTCTTTCTGGAAGATAGGAGTGACATTTGCTTTGCTCCAGTCTTCTGGCACTTCTCCCAGTAGCCACAATTGAGCAAAGTTTATAGAAAGTGGCCTTGCAATCACATCTGCCAGCTCCCTCAGCACTCATTAGTGCATCCCATCAGGGCCCATGGACTTGTGAATATCCAGTTTGCTTGAATAATCCCTGACCTGATCCTCTTCCACCAAGGATACATCTTCCTTGCTCCAGCCTTACAGCCTGGTCCCTGGGACATGGAATTCCTGAAGGCCAGTCTTGCTACTAAAGACTGAAGCAAAGAAGGCATTCAGTACCTCTTGTAGAAACCCTTCTTGCTGCCTTTGGCATCCCTGGCTGGATTCAATTCTATCCAGGCTTTAGCTTTCCTAACCTGATCCCTGGCTACTTGGACAATGCCTCTGTATTCCTCCCAGGTTAGCTGTCCTTGCTTCCAGATTGATAGCTTAGGTATACATAGAAAGGATGGACATTGATGTTGGCATTAAGTCTGCATTCCTTGTGTATACATTGAGATAAAACAATGGAGTAAGTGCCAACCAAAGCAAAGAGAACTGTTCAGTCCTACGTTAGTGTGGTGAAGAATGAGAAATTGCACACTGATAGTAAGGAGGAATGGATTTCTTCATGTATGTACATAAATATATACATACATACCTACATGTAAAATGGTTTAGTAACTATTATTTTTAGGATCTACTGTTGTAACATCATAAACTTTCCTGTTCTTCTGAAAGCAGTGCAGCTGTCTGCCAGGGTGCCAGGCTTGTGAGATCAGACACCTAAGGACAAGAGTTTGCACAGTTTTGTAAGAATGAGCTGTGAAATATGGTTCAGGAGAAAGAAGCTATAGACAAATGAACAGAAATAAAAAGAAGAGGAAGTAATTTCAGAGAAAAGCTTATGGAGGACTTGAAAAAAAAAGGAAGGCACTTGGCAACTGGGGACAAGAGAATTTACCTCATGCAGCCTGGTGGAGTTGAGGAGAGCAGCACATAAAATGAAAGAAGTTGATTCTTACTGAGGTTCTGAAAAATCCTATTGAACTAAGTTTTTCCTTTAAGATGCCTTGCTGGAGCTTTCTGTCTGAAAAACAATCAGCCTGCTAACTGCAGACTCCAACTGAATATGTGGGAAGAGATCTTTCTTTCTGTGATATAGCTTGCACTGACATGTAGAATGAAGGCTTAATACTATACTTTATCATTAGTCCAATGAAATTACAGATATCAACTCTTCTAATAAATTAAAGTTATACCACATGGAGAAAAGGATTAAACCACATACAGAATTAAGGCTATCTTCATTCTTTTCTGGTCTCAGACCCATTGAAATTAAAAAGACCAGTTTCAGAAAGTTGCTAGGAGACCATAATCACAAGTGTCAGAATAATACATTTTTATTTAAAATAGGAAATGTTGATTAATGAACATACTTAACAGATAATGAGTAAAGGTATTGAAAGCATCTATGTTCTATCAAATTTCAGGTGAAACATTTAATTTATATGTTGAAAAGCCAATTTGAATTGAAAGTTTTCAAGGTAAAGCAAACTAACACGTGCAGTTAGAACTGAAGGACACAATGGGTTCATAAGTACTTGATTAGAAGCCCCTAGATACAGTGCTGAGAAGCACAAGAAAATGTTTCCAGTTTGCAAGGCCAATAAGACTAAAAACAGAGAATGAGAATGAGAAAGGAAATGATTTAGCTACAGGAGTCTCATGTAGGCATTTTGTTGAAACGAAGTTAAGATGAGCCAATTACTTTGTAGACAATGAATGGATTTAAAGGTAAGATTCTGGAGAAGATGTTGTATACACAGTACATTCAAATTAGGGAAGACTAAGCAATAAATTGAATTGATGGTATGGAAACTTCAGCCTAAGTGAAAAAATAACCTATTAAACCCTGAAGAGAAGGGTCCTAAGATTTCTTAAACCAAACCCAACAACTGTGTCTACTGCTATAGCTCTGTTGATTTAATTTGTGCCAAGATAATTTAAATGGATATTATGCCCTGAAAATTCTAGCATGATATTTTGCATGTACGATTTATGATCCTTATGTTCTGGGAATCAGGAGTCTAAGAATGTTCTGTATTTAGGAATCTGAAGCCACAAGATATTTACTCTCTTTCTTGCTTTTAGATGTAAAAGATGATGTATGATAAAAACCTCAGTGTGATGACCACCTCAGACTCATGGATTGTGTTCTTATTGATTCACATCAGAGTCCTGACAAGGAAACAAGTCAACAAGACCCAGACAAACCAAGTAAAAATAATTTTAATACTATTAAGAAATTGTTTCTTATAAGCTGAAAGACACCTGAGATACTGGACCAGCGTCTGGCTGCTGACCACTCCTCATACTGATAAAAAAAGCTTATCATAGACACAAATCTTGCTAAGTCTTTTAGGGAAAAAACATCTGTACTAACAGAACAGGAATCACAAAACCCTCTTGAAATAATGGTGGTTTGAATTAAACTTACAATTCCATTTTTAATGTCGGATCATCATCATAAAAGCAACAGGATAATATATTAATATATTTCTGTGGTGATTTTACTTGATAATAGTAAAGCCAGACATTTCTTTTTACCAAGCCATCACTTAGTTAATTCTAACTTAAATATTTCTAATAAAATATTATATTCATAGGTTTAATACTAAGTGATGCAAATATTATTTCTAATAAAAAAACTGTAGTGGCATGCAATGATAAAACGGTCATGCCTAAAGCAATTATAATACAAGAATAATACATTGTTGGTGATGTTAGCTAAAATGACAGCTACTTACACAGGGAGAACATAACCTGAAATAGTGTTTCACTTTAAAGCAAAATAGATTACCGTTATTTTAATAGTTGGCTCTTATTTGGAAAATCTTATAAGATTGTACAACTGATAGTTTTCCCCTATCCAGTAAAATAATGACATTAAAAAAAAAAATGTTTTGGTAACTAGTAACTGAGAACAGCAAGTGTGGCTTGTACATAAGAAAAAGACTTGGCACAAATTCAGAAATGGTTTGTATTTCCAAAGTTTATAGTTCCTGCTGAATGAATTGCCATTAACTGTTCCAACAACCTTGTTACTTTTGCTCTGTAGAAACCTTTCCTGATAAATTGGGAAGTACTGGTGCTATAGATTCTTTTCTTGAATGATGCCTTTATCACCTACCAAACATAAAAAAGAATAAGAAAAAAAATACTGTTTATTATTACTTGATAGAAATTATAGACTTAGTTTTATTTGAATTTTGATAGCATCAAACCATTATATGCAGGTTTTTAAACTTAATATACTTAAAAAAAACAGTAAATAATTAATAAGCACAGTAAGAAGCAAGATAAATGTCATTAACTCTTAAACAAACTTTAAGACAGTATTAAAGAAAGTAGTTCAACACCTAAGAGAGTGATGCACAACCCCACAAAATATTTAGGCATCTCACTTTCAATTACCTACTTTGCTATGGAAAATTTCTTAGACATCTAATATTCTGGTACCATGAATGACCTGAAATACAGCTCTTTCAGCAGAGCCAAGCATGCAAATTCCTACCTTGTGTCTAAGACAATATGGGACCTATAAGGTAGCAATCCTTCTACCCTTGTGTCCTGAAAGGCCTGTTTCAGCAGACGTGCACCAAGATCTCTAAGCATGCATTGACAACTATGAGTCCTATATAAAATGCAGAAAGAGGTAGTGAGAACTGCACCTGCATATTATTCCCATATTTTTTAATATAACAAAGGGTAGAGAATCCTAGAAGTAAGAGATTTGATTTCTGTGATTTCCATCTCCTGGAAGTTCAATTTACTCGTGCCAGTGAGGAGCTGGAAGAAATTTATACCTTATTTTCAACTGAGAAGTTAACAAAGTATTATGTTGACAGAAATATTTTGTTAATCAATATCTGTTTTTCTTATCTCTGCTAGTTGCTGATCCGGTGTATCTCTTCTTGAGGTTCAGCACTTGAGACATATTAAAGATCAGCTTCCATAAATGTTGATGGGAGTTGAATCTTTCAACAATTAGAGCTGATGGCATTCAAGCCATTATTGAATGTATTAGGTTCTCTTTTTTTTCTCCTTCTTTACCTACTGTACCTAAACTATATTCAACTGAATAATTTATGATTTTTTTTTTATGTGAGGGGTTCACCATAGAGACTAAAATTTTATTTTACTGTTTGTTAATAAAAAATTAGAAATTCTTGTGTCATTATGTTCAATTCTGAGAAGTGACAAAAGACAAAATACTTCTTGCTATCTTTCTTGCTAGAGGCCAAAATACTTCCATTTTTACTTATCATACAGCACTTTACTCACTTTCTGGGCCTGAGTCCAGAAAACAGTTAAATACATAGACCTTAATATACTATGTAAGAAAAGAGTCTTCTATTCTTGAACAACAAAATCTTCTGTTTTGCATAATACCTACTTTAGTAACTTAAAGGCATCGTTTTCCTTACTTATTTTCCTTATAGATTGGAGCTGCAGTACTGACTATCGCATAGCAAAAAATAGGTTTTAAATGAAGAGTTAATACCTTTAATATTGAAATCTTCTGTGTATACGTACAGCACACAGTATATATACTGAAGATAAGTTGTGGTGTATACACACACATAGACATTTTGGCTTTAAGATTTGGTAGCTGAGGACAGAGATTTGCTGTTGTGCAGTTCTTCCTCTACACAGTGAATTTGCTCTGAGTCTTCATGTGTGTGTGCATCAAAATACCCACAGACGCATTCAGGTTCTCACTGGACAGAGTTAGGAGTTGCATTTCCTTCATTTCAGCTGAGCAGTGAGACAGTATAATAAAAATAAGTGTGGCTCTGTCTACTATTGCCCTCCTACCTTCAAAGCTGTTGATAGTGTTCAACTGTTATCTTGAACAGCATTTAATTTTATCCTCCAAACACAACACGAATTTCATGCATAAAGCTGAGATGATAAATTTATGCCTGTGAGACACAGAAGGAGTGGAACAAGGAGTTGCTGTATGATCTTACACAGTGTGCAGTGCTATCAATACAGTTTTACATAGATCACCATAAGAAGAGTGGAGTTATAAAGCATACAGACTGATTCTAAGTCCTGTCTAGATGTTTTGTTTTGATACTGCTACTTGTAAATATATGCCTATCTATTAAGGACAGAAGAGAGAAAGAAATGGAAGGAATATAGCAAGGATTGTCAATTCAGACTACAATTTATTCTTAGTGACAAAATTCTGCCAGTTTCCCTAGGACTGATTTCAGCTGATGGGCTAGAAGTGAAAGTACAACTTCAAAGTAGATGTAGGATCCCCTCTATTAATCAAAACTTTTTGACAAAACTCACAGATTTGTGCATTTATCCACAATTTTTGTTTATTTTGTCTATCTGTACTACCAGAACAACTCACCCAATAGCTCACCTAAACTGTTCCTGGAGACAACTGCAGTAATTGAGTTCTTTGCTCCAATGTCCTAAATGCTCTTTAAGGATTTGGGCTGGCAATTCAAGTAAGTTGATCAGGACTGGAAAATAGAGGGACTGGCATATTCAATCTCAATTTTTATGCAGTTCTTGATAAAATGGATTTTAAAATTCCTCTTTCATGAAACATTTTATCCATGTTGCTGTTTTCCCAATACAATGGTACTTTCAAAACTGAAAGTAGTCAAATGCAAGTATTAGATAAGCTTCTAGATGTTCCACAGAAGTTCTGTAAAGTTCTGTAAAGCCTTTGAAGCAGAGTAGACAATATAAAAGGTTCAAGTATCAGTAGAAGAAAAATTGACCCTTGCACTCAACTATTTTGCCTGTTCTTACCATTGTCTGCTACTTTCTTATGAACATTTAATTTGTGGTCAAGATCATATGTATCATATTTTCTATCTTCAAAACTATTTTTGCTTCTTCTTTCACTAACAATTTAACCAATGAAATAGTACTTAGTGAAAAGAGACTTCAGAATTTAGAAAAAGTGAATAAAATTTCATTCTCTCAGGTTTTTACTTCATTCTTCTCAAAAAATCCAACAGAGATACATGCCAAGATCTTTACAATCTCTCTCATTCTGTAAAAGAGAAAATTGTTTACAGAGCACTTTTCAGGCTTTCCTAAAAATTGGATCTATCATGGTCTAAACTTCAAGGTAAAGTGTGTTTTGAAAACTTCCTGGTTGCCCCCCTCATCCACACCAGTGTCTTTCTCACCTGGCTGCCCACTTCAGTTTTCTTCTGTTGGAAACCCAACTGTATTTAGGTGGAGTTGAGTACCTAGGTTTTATTCCATCAAAACTCAGTTTGAGCTTACAAAGGGATTTGGGAAGTACCCCTGAATCTCCCAATGTAGTTACAAGCTATAGCTACATGCCCACCATAATGCCTCAGTTGTACCACCTGCATTGTCTCAAGCTATCAGATACCAGAAGTTTTTTTTAGCACTAGAGGAAGAAAAATGTCTCTATTCCTTCTTTCTCTGCCTGAAACTCAGTATCTAAGACCAAAACAATAGGACTGGATTATTTACTAATCCCAGATAAATTCTCCAAGACTCTTAAGTGGCATTGTCTGATGTTCTACCAATATTTAGGAAAGAAAACCAATGAAATTTAAACATTCATTAAATTTCTAAACAAAACTGCAAAGCAATAGTGAAGAGAGAGAAACGATAAGCCTCAGTTTGTGTCTATCTGTATTACAAATAAGTGCTTTACACTAAGAAGCATTACTGAAGGACTTGGGTGACCATAATCAACATTTTTAAAGAAAATGTTTAGCGCATAGTATATATGTCATGTCAAACAAACCGTGCTATTGAAAGAGTAGGCCTGCTTGGTCTGGTTTTGTTTTTTGTTGTTGTTGTTGTTGTTGTTTGTCTGTTTGCTTGTTTGTTTTGTTTTGTTTTTCAAGTCTAGTTAATCCTTTTTCAAAAATGTATTATGGATTTTTATGTTGGACAACTAAAAGACATTCTAAAAGGGACATATTTTCAAAAAGTGTCAAATTTGAGGATTCTGAGAAGTCCTTCATAGTGGGGGAGCCAAAGCAAGATACATGGAATCTATGGTCACTTTTGAAAATCTTTGCAATCTCATTTAACATTTTTAATCTAATTTCCTGTGCTTATTTATAGAATAGTGCAAGCTAAGCCCTTTTTTGAACTGCAGCCATCCTGTGAGTTTATGTTATCAGTTATAAAAACGTATGCTGCCCCAATTTCACAAGTCCTTAATTACTCATCTCCTCCCACAGAAACCATTAGCAAGTGATACATGATATGTATTTCTTAAAATGTAACATGGAATGCAAAGCAATGTGTCAGGCTATTCAGAAACTATGCATATTTTGGTGACTCAGAACAATGCACAGCAGTATAAGGAGATTAGTAAAATTAAGAGTTCATATTCATTCCCAGTTCCAGTTGGTCTTATTTAAATTCTGGGCTGTCCTAAGGTTAAAAATAAGCCTTTCTAGTTTTAAGCTTTTAAATTGTAGCTTTAATCCTTTGTCTCATTTAAATTTGATAGACTGTATTCAAAGCAGATGGACTGTAAATATTCATGAAACTTTTATTTATTTATTTTGAGAAATGCTACCCTTTGCAAACCAGAGGTCAGCAAAATACAATTTCATAACTTTTCACTGATTATTGAAATGCTTTCCACATGACCACAAAAAAAAAAAAAAAAAAAAAAGTTTAAGCTTTGTTTTAATATCTGAACTCAGTATTTCCTCACAGAAAAGTACTCTGATAGTAAGTATTTTTAAGGAGTCCCTCAGACTGGGATTTGTATTGCCTTTGGTGCAGGAAAACAAACATGTTGCATATAATTAAGGAAGGGAGAAATATGATCTGAATGATTAAAGGCATAGTAATCTTACCTCATTGAGATTTTAGAACAAATCTGGATCAAAGTATAATTAATTATATAAATCAGAAGTGAAATAAAATTCTAGGTATGTTCAGCAAAAACAGATCTTGCCAGGGTAGTACTGTACCTTTCTTGGCTAAAGTAGCAGGTTTTCTAGGCAAAGAACATGCAGCAGCTAAAATATATCTGGACAACAGATTTATTACAAAGTAATTCCCATAAGATATGATTTGTTAAGTTAGTGAAGATAGACTAGCACAAGAATTGTGATATAGGTAGGAAACTGTTAGGAGAAAGTGTTAGTATGAAAAAAACAAAATTTGTTTACAATGATACTTAGTTGGGATGTATTATTAGCACAGAAGAAGTTCAGACTATCAGAAGGAGGAAAATGGAGAAATGAACATAGGAGTAAAAGAGATGGGATGACATACAACAGTAGGAAGTGTGAGGTTTAATACTAACAGTGAGACTTCAGTGGTTATAGACTGGAAATAATAAAGAAGAAAAAATCTTAGTACTATTAACCAGTCGCATCAAATCTGTGAACCACTGATCTGAAGAGGCTACCAAAATGACAAATCTCAGGAAGTGGCAATTAAAGTATTTGAGGTAGAGACAGGAAAACAATAACACCATTGTAGAAGGTTTAGTGAGATCTCACCTGAAGTTTCTGCCATCTGTTTACCAGAAAGATGTAGAGAAATGAAAAGAATCATAAAGGACTTTACGTATCTGTCTACAGAAGAAAAAGGCTATGTTTAGCTGCACCTATTACGTGCAAATATCTCGTTTTCCTCAGCCCTGCTGTACCTAAAGTCCTGATGTATTAGCAAAGTACTTCATTTGAGATGATACAGTATGCCTCCTGCATAAGTTTGTACTTTTTGCATACCTTATCTAAACAAAAGAGGTTAAAATGTGTAGGAAGAAAAAGTAGTGCTCACAAAGGTTGTCTTAATCATAGAATCATAGAATCATAGAACAGCATGGGTTGAAAAGGACCTTAAAGATCATCTAGTTTCAACCCCCCTGCTCTGGGCAGGGTTGCCAACTACTAGAGCAGGCTGCCCAGCACCACATCCAGCCTGGCCTTGAATGCCTCCAGGGATGGGGCATCCACAACCTCTCTGGGCAACCTGTTCCAGTGCCTCACCACCCTCTGAGTGAAAAAATTCCTCCTAATATCCAACCTAAATCTCCCCTGTCTTAGTTTGAAACCATTCCCCCTTGTCCTATCACTATCAACGTGTGTGAACAGGCGTTCCCCCTCCTGTTTATACGCTCCCTTCAGGTACTGGAAGGCCGCAATGCGGTCTCCCCGGAGCCTTCTCTTCTCCAAGCTAATCCAAGGAATGTTTCAGAACACATAAAATGAAGCTACTACTCCAAGATGACTGGAGTTGATTAATTTGATGTGTCTGTGTAGTGGCTTCTTTTTGTAGTATTTGGACAATAGTATGTGCAATGTAAATGACTAGAATTTAGGAGAGCTGAAAACTACGTTTCTCAGTGGTAGTTTCCAGTATATTTTGCTGCCTAGCCATTTGGGGAATACAGGGACCAGAGACAGAGACATAGCTAGATTTTTTTAGAAGATGAAATGTGTCGTTTAGTCAGCACACTCATTTATAGTAAAACCTTATTCATGGATGGACCAAATGAAAACTGAGCTGTTAGGGGAAAGGATTTCCTTCCAGAAGAAGAGGGAAGATGGGCTGGTCTACCACTGTAACTGACATCCAAGTGGAAAATGTAAAGTTGCAAGTAGAAGGTAGAGCCACATACATTCAGATCAACCACACCAACCTATATCCCCATTTTCTCAAATCTGGGAATACATCTAAATGATGCTCAGCCAGCATTTTGAATTTGATAGTGAATAATACAAAAGTTTTGGATAATTTTCTACATAATTATTTAGATAAAATAATATTCTATATTTACTTGAAAATGCACATTTCTTTGTACAAATTATCATTCTCTCTTTCAGAAATGTTTAGGAAATAATTTATGTTCCAGCCTTCATCAGTGGAATTTCAGTTTAACACAATCTAGTGAGTGTTAACAGTCCCAGCAAATATCTGAGATCACTAGCATGAAATGTTTTATTCTAGAGCATGTTTTTATCGGGAAATACATCAAAAACAAATAATCCTGAGGCCAAAACTTTTTATACTCTGGAGCATTTTCTCCCATGAATCCATGAGAGATTTACCTTGATAGCTCCTATTAACACAATAGGGAGTTGCAAGCCAATCCCCTGTGCATTATTTGAAGAACTTATCTCAAAGCATGGCCCAAAGCAAATTTTTATGATAGCTTAGTACCCTTGGGAACAGGGATTTGTAATGGCAACAACTGAAAAAGACCCTAATCTATAGTTTAGTGATGGGAATAAGAGTACTGTTACACATTTTCAGTTATTATGCTGCTGAACTTGAACTCCAAATTGTTTCCTTCTTGAAGAAATATTTGAAGTAGTTTTGTAGAAATAACTATTATAATGCTTTAAAGTTTCTAAAGTATTTTAATACTATCTCAGATTTCAACCTTTCTTTCTATTCTTCAGTCAAATGGCACAATATGTAACAACATGCCTTATTAACAGAAGTTATATAAAACTCTTGAAAACCACCATGTAAAGCAACAAACACTCTTGTATATATACCTTTAAAATAATGTTTTCCTAATATCTATACATTTAATCTATTACTGGCAATTTTTGCTGTGATAAAGGATCTGACTTGTTCTTTGGGTAATCATCTATGTTTTAAAAACTTCCAAAAGGAAATAAGAAAAAACAAAGACTCTTAAGCTAAATGGCATGAGTAATGCTCTGCAAATTATCTTGTCAATAATGCAGTACAACATTTAAAAAACAAGGTTGATAAAAGCATCTAAATTAGAACTCTATTTTAAAGTATGGATTTTTAGAATCTTTTGACATGGTAAATGTTGCAGTTTTGTAATTTTAGAATTTGTGCTAGATTTTAAAAAATAGTAACAAAATGTTAACTCATAATGGGAAGTTCATACTAGATTTTTCATGGTTATGCTTTAAGATCTTCTGGAGAAAGAGAAAAAAAAGCTTTCTTAAAATAAATAATGGTGAAATATTTTATTTTTCAAGGGGGTGTTTCTATTTACAAAGACAGGTTTTGCAGAACCTTGAAAAATGGACAGATTTTGATCTAGTGTAATTCTTCTTGATCTCATGTATAATAATATAGTCTACAGCCTGACAAATGACTGAAATTGTTTTCAGTTAAAATCACAGAATCGGTGAATGGTTGAGGTTGGAAGGGACCTCTGGAGGTCATCTGGTCCAACCCCTCTGCTCAAGCAGGGACAGCTACAGGAGGTTGCCCAGGACCATGTCCAGGTGGCTTTTGAAGATCTCCAAGGAGGGAAACTCCACTACTTCCCTGGGCAACCTGTGTCAGTGCTTGGTCACTCTCATCATAAAGAAGTGTTTCCTGATGTTCAGAGGGAACCACTTATGTTTCAGTTTGTGCCCATTGCCTCTTGTCCTGGCACTGGGCATCACTGAAAAGAGCCTGTCTCTGTCTTCCTTGTACCCTGAAGAGTCCCAGCTCTCTCAGCCTTTCCTCATTTGGGAGATGCTCCAGTCTCTTCATCGTCTTCACGGCCCTTTGTTGGACTCTCTCCAGTATGTCCATTTCTCTCTTGTACTGGAGAGCCCAGAGGTGGACACAGTACTCCAGGTAGCCTCACCAGTGCTAAGTAGAAAGGAAGAATCACCTTATTCGACCTGCTGGCAATGCTGCTCCTAATGCTAGCCTTCTTTAGGGCACAAGCACATTATTGGGTCACACAGGATCCCCAGGTCCTTTTCTGCCAGGTTGCTTTCCAGCTGGGTGTCCCCCAGTACTGGTGCCTGGGGTTCTTCCTCCCCAGGTCCAGGGATTTGCACTTCTCCACAGCAAACTGCATGAGCTTCCTGTCAACCCATTTCTCCAGCCTGTCAAGGTCCCTCTGGATGGCAGCACAACCCTCTGACCTATCTGCCATGCCTCTCAGTTTGATTTTTTTTGTTATTTTCAGACTTGCTGAGGATACATTCTGCCCCATCATCCAGATCATTCAAGGAGGTGTTAATGAAAATGTTCTGAGTTCTCTTCTTTCACTGTCTCCAAGCTTCTTTCCTTCATTCTCTCTATTTTTTTCTACTAGTCCTTTTGTGCTTCCAACAGGAAATAATTTAGGCATGCTTGCTGGTAAGAATACTCAGAAATCAAAGTGAACTTTAAATTGTGTATAAGGAGTAAGAGAAAATCTTAACTGGATAGCAAATCTTAACTGGATGCAATCTAGGTTATACTGCAATGGCAGGTCTGTGCATCCTGGTGAAAACAGAAAAGGACAGGGAGTGAAAACAGAAATGAACAACCCGATTCTGGGAATTCTCTCTGAACTGCAAAGAGAAAAAAAGCTAGAGATATAGAGCAATGGCAGAGGTATAGAGGGTTGACAGGAACTGTCCTAAAGCAAACTGGCTATAGAATGCCATTTTCTGCATACAAGACAGATTTATACCCAATAAATCTTACACACACTCACTGTGAAAGCAATATGATGGCTCACAGGACGAGCACTAGAAAAGTGTCTGCCCATAGTTACTAAAAAGTAAGAAAACAAGAAATAGATTTCAGAAATTAAGAATCTATACCCTATAAAAATGATTAACTACAACAGGCAGTTGTAAACAATGGTGTCCATGGGGTTAGTGGGGAAAAACAACAAAGAAAGATATAATGGAAAGACTAACTTATTTAGCAGCCAACTCATTAACTGCTGTCACTTCATATGTATTTACACATATATACATAACTCCACCATCATTGTTGATTATCTCTAAGTGAAGCATAGAGAATGGTAGAAAACTTTACATCATCAGCCATTGTGGGATGAGGAACTAAAAGTTTGTGTGAGAAGAAATGTAATTCCTTGTATGAATGAAATTTGTACAGCACTCGGATGCTGTGTTGCAGATAACTTCCTCTCTGAACCAATCCTAGTAGAACATAGGTTTAATATTAAAAAAAAAAAAAAATCATCATCATGAAATTGTATACATTCCTCATAAAAATATATTGGTATGAATCCAAGACTGGTTAAACCTATTCCAATTATTACGCAGTTATAACAATAATGAATGTGTACCACTTGTCTGAAATCAACAAGATTTAACTGGAAATCAGGAAAAATGAGATCATGTGGGTGGAAACTATTTTGGTCCATTATTTCTAAATGTAAACTTTATAAGAATTGAACATCTAAAAATATCCTGAATAATTATGCTATATCCATGCATTGTTCAATTCACTTCTACTTGTGGGCATATTGATACAGCTGACCTGCTGTATCAATATGCCCTGCCAGTCATTATGGTTCTTAAATGATTTTAACCTAGCTTATTTATCTGTACAAGAAGGTTGTATTTTGAACAACGGTAAAAACAATTTGTATATTTGGTCTTGTTTCAATAAATTACTTACTGAATTCTTTGCCAAACTATTAGCTCTTGATATGCAAGCTCTACTTCATCTATTATATGCATAAAATGTCACATATGTTCAGCCTATACATGGATATCTGCATATCTCAGTTCACTTCCCTACTTCATATAGTATTAACTTACAAAGCTTAATCTAACAAGAAACTAACAGATTCCAGGGCTTTTTTTCTAAATGATAACCATACTTTTTTCTCTCCTTCTAGCATAGTTGGCAGTCAGATGAATGATTCAAAATATTGTGTCTGAACGAAGATGTGTTTGCATCTAGGAGGTGCCATACACCTCCTTTTTTTTTTTTTTTNGAAAGAGTATGTAACAATTTCATTTCTCATGGTATGTACATTGAAATACAATACTACATAAGTAGAAAAATCCCATTGACCCTGAATATATTCTCAAGACTATTTCGTATTATGGACATGTTCTGATTTCATTTACACTGCCCTCCACCCAGAGAAGTTGCCCACCAAGGGATTAAATTGAGAAAGAAATCTAGATCATTGTAATGAAAATAAATGTTACTATATATCCCGTGCTTTTTGGCAAGAGAAAGCAAACAGGTTGCTATCTATTTTGAATATCTGCATTAAAATGTTACATACAATATAATCTGTCATGAGTTTTCTGTATTCAAAATAAATATTTCTGAATTATTTTAAACTTAGTTCCATTATTTCTTATACCAGTAGAATCCCAGCTTATTTATTAAAATCTGAGGACCCATAACATGAGAGGTTGTAGTCAATAAAAGTTGTGCCAACTGATGTTATTCTGCATGTCAAGTCATATTGCTACAGTTCTGTCTCTAGGTTGTTACAAAGCACTAGCTTGTTTGCAGTGTTTTTTCTACCTCCTTAGCACTGACTCAGGAATTGTTTCTCATAGCTATAGCAACAAGAAAAACAAATCATATTCCATCCATTTCTAACAAAAGACAAAAACAGACCAACAAATGCAATAGAAAATTGTGCTCTAATGCACCAACTGTTACTGCATTGCCTCAGATAAGTTGTGCAAACTAAATAAATTACCTTCTGGTAAGAAACTTGCGTGAGCTCTCAGTCATGTCAGCTTGCTGCCAAACCTGACTAATTTAAGCAAACAAACCAACCAACCAATCAACCCACTAACTATATTTGACATTGTCAGATCATCTCAGATGCTACAGGGTTCATCCAGATTAGTTTGGTATATACATTTTAAGGAACAACCTAGATTTGATTTATAAGAATTTCTTCTTTACGTTGAGCAAGTTAGGAGAGAGAGGGCCCTTTTGAAGGAAGAGTATATAAGAAACAGAATAAAGAACTGTGTGTTAAGTTTTATGGTAGAAACTCACAAGGGACTGATGAGGCCAAGATAAGTACTGTCCTTACTATACACTACAGAAGCCAATTCTACAACTCTTCAGGGATCAGCTGTTTAAAGCTGGTTTTGTTAATCTAATATATATTTACATATATCCAGAGACAGGAGAGGATTTCTGTTGCCATTTGGTTTTTGACAACTGGTCTGCTATTTAGTTCTCATACATTCCTTCATTAGTGTCTTGGACTTTGCAGGAAAAGAAGACAAGACACCAGGAATGTGGTTTAACTAGGCCGTGACTTCATAAATAACACATCTGGGAACCATCTGGCAATGTCTCGTCCAGTGCAGGTCATACTTCCTTTGTAATCCATACCACGTGGTGGCAAACTGCCATCAGCCCTCCATCCTGCTAACATGGCCTTAGCATTACTCCTGGGATCCATGGACCTCCTTCCCCCAGAATAGGACTGAAAATAAAAAAAGGAGGCCATCTCTCAAGTCTAATGTAGCCCCAACTTTGTTTCCAGTCTTCTGTTCCCTTCTCAATTCTGGTTAGACTTTATCATAAAGCGGACTCCTTAGCAATTACCTTCACTGGAGATTTGCCATGGTAAGGCACCAACTTTTCTACCCTAACCAGATTCTCACATTGTCAGTAATTACTTCCATTAGAGCAGCCAGCATCGTATTCCCTTTCAAGTCAGAAAATTTGAACAGAACGTACAATTCAATTTAATATACCCTCCAGATGAATAATTATCTGATTTTTTCTTTTCAGATAATTTATAAATCAGTCAAATTGCTCCTGTGATCACCTAAACTTTCTGGTGTGGTGTCCTGAAATCTTAGTCATTCAGTGTAATATGATCTGGCTGTACTTATGACCTCCCATCCTAATCTCAAATCTGCCATTATTTTATCCCTCCATTGGTTTTATCATGATTTATCTTGATCCATTCACATGGCCTCTCCCTCATCCTGAATGAATCAGAGCTATCTTCTGACCCCATGCTATGCCTCTTCAGTTGGGCTAATGCCTACCCGCATGCTAACAGATCAACTTCCAGAAAAACTAGCTTCCTAATGGAAGCCAAATGCAGATGATTAACCAGACAATATATTTACAGTCTGACACTTCATTCTGAAAAATAGTCTGAACATTAATATTACTGAAACTGTCCCCTCCCTACTCATGTTTTGTTTCAAGTATTATCACTCTCAAGCAGAGCCTTTTTGGTTCCCAGTCCTGTGTCTTCTTTAGATATTATCATTTTCATTTTGTTTGAAGAAGAACCAGTTTACCATGATAATGTCTGTAATATATATTCTTTGACATTAACATGAAGTTAAATATTCTTTCTGAATTAACTGCCTTCCATGGGAAGCAAGTGGCAAAGCATCACTTGACCTCTGTCTTTGTCATGTCTGAGTAGTCTGACCAAGAAAATATCACATTGTAATACAGAAATTTACTTCATCACCCTCATCATTTTAAAAAATATTCTCAGAATAAGAGGAACTATAAGATGCAAAGAGAGTTTTTCCTAATTTTTCAACTACCTGTGTAGTAGATACTCAAGCCAAGTCTCTACCAGAATGGTATTTTGTCAGTTCTTGAGAAACTCTTCAACTATCCCACCCTCAGATAAATTTAATATGAGAATAACCTCTTTACTGGACACCAGGAAATTCTCTATCTCCTTTCCTCATTGACTGACTTGAAAAACATTAACCTTACTTTTCACTATTTTTCACTATTCCCTAAAAATCAAATTAGTGCCATTTATGTTTAGGAGAAACTTCATTTGCTCCATAATCTATCAAGCTACCTTAAATTGTTGTTATGGCTGATTCTAGTCTTACTCTTCCATTTAAATCTAAAAAAAAAAAAAAATTGTAAAAAATCATGACTGACCTCTCCAACAATGTCCTCAGTTTCTTGGTTTGCTTCCGGGACTGGCACCTACTTGCAACATAGCTGATAGGAAAGTATCCATTTCAAAGCAACTTCATGGAGTATTAAAGATACCATATCTGTATTTAATCTTTTTGAATATTGCAGTCATCTTAATGATTTTCACAATATTAACGGTTTTAGTGAGTATTTAATCTATTCTCCAGCTGAACTATCTTAATGTAACAATGAATAAAGAGGAGAAAGACTTGCTATTTTTCATTTGTTGGCAGTATCCCAAACCTACTGGCCAAAAGAATATGAAGGCAGCAAACTTTTGTCCTCTTATGAACTCTTGCACTAAATAGAAGGTCTCTATGATGGCTCCTTTCACAGGACCTTAAACTTTAGCCAGTCCACATATATCCACACATATCCATCCATATTCATAGCATACTGTACTGAACAACCTATGGATCCCTTGGTTTGATCTGCCAAAATAACCTGGAGTTTTCACTAAAAGGTAGAATTAGACAGAAATCTACTTAATAAGATGCTTGTTCATCAGTATATGTAGCACAGTCCAAAAAAAAATGAGTGGGGTAGACTCCTGGCCCCTGGAATATGAGGGGAGGCCTCACTTCACAGGCTCTCAAACAAGTCTTACTGGTATGACAGACAGATGTCAGCACAACTCTAATCCTTTGGACACACAAAAGTAGATAAACACATGATAAATGCTTCCACTTGAGAAAACTGGTCTAGTGGAAGGTGTCCCTGCCCATGCCAGGGGGGTTGGAACTAGTTGATCTTTAAGGTCCCTTCCTACTCAAACCATTCATCCTACGATTCTGTGATTCTCACAGCAGCTTCTTCTTGACACCAAATATTAATCATAGTCAGGTATCAAGATAGACCTTCCATGGAGATATATATGCATACATATATATATGTAGGATCTCCTCAACGGAAATTGCTTGCTGGATGAAGAGGACCCAAGAAGCTGAATCCTCTGCCTCAACAGTCAGCTACAGCACCTTCCTCCTGTCTTCTCCAAGTTTGAGAAGAAGCTGAGTGGGCCACAGAGAAGGTTCGTTGAGAAGATATGATACATAAAAGGCAAAGTCTTTGCTAGCCCAGAGAGTTTCCCCAGCTATGGAAGATGTGGAATGGGTTCTCCTGATGGTCAGTGAGCAAGCAGGTTGTTACAATGAGAACATTAAAAAAAATTCTCTAGCCTTTTGGTTCAGAAGCTTTGTCTTGAAAGACTTGAGAGCTTCATATAATCATATCATTCCCTAATTGCTACTGAGAGAACGTGCTTTGAGTTGCAAACTGATGAGAGGAGCAATAATTAAGAGGGTATACCAAGTACATCTGCCTTAAGCAAAAGTAATTTGCAAAACTGAATTAATGCATTCTTTGTCTATCAGTGATATTTGGTGCCACATTTGCTTCTGTTATTATTTTGGGCATATTTATTTATTCTGACTGATTCTGCCTCCCCTGAGTGTGTTATTTCCCCAATCTCATTTTTTTTTCCCTGAATAAATGCAAAATTAAATATGCCAGGAGAATGCCTCTCTGTGATACCCTGCAAAAAAAAATCAAAAGGCACTTTTTTATTGTTATTTACCAGAAAGTCATAAAGGAGTCAACTCTTTCCTGGGATGGAAATTATTTTTAATTAATTTTACTAAAAAAAGTATCCCTTTCTTCCTATTTTTTAATCTATTTAAAGCTTCTGTTCCACTACTATTTTAATAACTTTTCTCATGATTCTAATAGATGCTTCTATTATGAGGTCAATGTAATTAATTTGAAGGTAGCAGTTTACCAAAACATCTTCCTGAAGATCTTTCCACCTCACAGACTGGCAAAGGTTACATCTGCAGCAGGATTTACGTGTTGAAATACAGAGTATTGTAACATTTTTGGTATTCTACTTTCATCCCCAATTTCCCAATGTGAAGCACAAGTGAGCTGGGTTCTTAGCAGTTGAAGTGAATGGAGAACCCTCCACTTCAACTAAGGATATATGCATCTTGCCTACACCATGTCCCTCACAGGGACTTATCTCAGTGTGAATTTAGACCGCAATAAAGTGCTTCCTTCTATTCTGGAGTCACATCTGGAAACCCTTTCCTGAATGAGGCACCTATGCCAAGTCAATCATTTCCTGAAAAATAAAATCTGTAGGGAGGTTTTGTTTCCATTAAACCCAGCTGCCTAGTGGTTAAAGCATCCAACTACTTAAACTACAAGAAGGGATGTAGGTGATCTATGTTTAACTATGTCCCCCCACACTCCACTCAGACTGTACTCCTGTCTGTTGGGATAGTACACTAGCCATGAATATATAGTATATTTTGGGGTAAAATTCTTAGTTGCTTTTAAAGCCTTTTTGTATAAACCACTTGCATATTCACTTGGAGCAAGAAGTAGGAGCTGGATTTCCCTGGTGAGTGATTTAACCACCAGGCATTCTAACTCTCTCTCTCTGGCCTAATGAATATTTCATATTTTATTCTGTGGAACAACATATTATGCAATCATTCAATTAAGCACTGTCTCATAATGCATATGCACAAGGTGTTATTCATGAATAACACCACTGAAGCTGAGAGGCTTGTTTTGTAAAATAAAAAATCCTGTTCTTCATTATTAAGCACTACATCTTTATCGTTTTGCTGTTGAAAGCAGAGCTTACGTTTGGAAACAGAGTATCAAGCTGCCATTATTAAAAAGATCACTAAACCCTAGTCAACTTCCAAACCAGAATGGAAAGGTCTGTACAAAGAGAATCATGATCCTTCTCCATCACCTGAGGCATCCATAGAATGAAGCACCTGTTCTAAAAGATTTTGTGAAGACAGAGCCAGCTTGCAAGAGAAGGAAGACAGGAAATAGTCCAGAGAGAAGAAATACCGAATGTTTGGGTATAGAAACAGGCATCTTGTAAACGGAAGAGGGAGAAATAACACAAAACAAAAATGAGTGAGGAAAAGGGGAACAAAGAAGAACAGAAATTTCAGGGCTGAGAGACCAACTCCTTACAAATAGTTTTTCTTTTTCTTTTCTCTTTCTTTTCTCTTTCT
>VXAA01004868.1:147273-154773 GCA_013399115.1 Anseranas semipalmata
TGGTGGTGGTGGAAGAAGTTCCTATGTAACTGGAGAACCTGATGGGACAACTTCCATATTATTTTAAAATGAACTCTGTCATTGGTGAATAATGCTTAGGGGTAATTCTTACAGAACAGGTATGGCCGGAATAGTAGTAAATGAGACTATCCCAGGACTGATTATTTTAGTTGCTTAAATGGGAGACAAAGCTCAAAATATTTTTTCTCAAAGACTATGCAAGTCGTCCAGGAGTTAGAAATGTCATGCTATTCAGCTTGCTGTTTTAAGCAGACACATGAATTTACTAGTGTTGTGAAGCTTTCTTTACTTATCCTTTTATCGTTTGAGGCACTCACTGATTTTTCTCTTCTATTCAACTGTAAGTCTATTTATAACAGGGATCCTAATGAAGGTGTAGAACTGGACAATACTTTGCTGTGCATTCCTGAGATCTCTTTGTTTGAGAAGTTGTTTGTTTTTTTTTTTTTCCTGTATTTCTTCTTTTCCTGTCATTTGTTTCCTTCCTCCAAAATATAGTTCACCTGTCTTCGCTTGTTAAAGTGAACTTTGTCTTCGACAACAGCTTTCTGTTTCTTCTAAAATAAAATCGGATCCTAATTAGATTGGGGTCCCTTTGGTGTTACAGTACTACAAATTATAAATAATAATGGCAACAGCTAAAAGGGAACAGTGATTCTGCATTCAAGCATTTTTGATCCATTTTTGGACATGGGATGCATAAATACACTTTGGGTGTATTTATGACCTCCAAGGTCAGTTACACAACTCTAAATTAGATATAACTCCACTGGAGTAAAGAGAGCTGGTACTGATGTACACTTGAATAACTAAAACTTTTTTTTTTTTTTTTTTACATTTTGTCTGAAATAGCTTGATTCAAAACTTTCCTGTGTTCACCACTAAGCCTTTTGCGGGTGGGGAAATGCAATCTCAGAAGTAATGTGTTTGTTGTTGTTGTTGTTGTTTTAGAAAGACCTATAAAGAAAAAAAAATCAAGAACAAAAGCTCTATATCAGTTACTGTCTTGGAAGACAGATTTTCCAATCTCTCTTTGGGATTTGAAAATAAACCAATAAATAGACAGAATACATTGGTCAGTGGTCTTTGCCCTGAGCATATCTGGGACACAGGCTCACTCACAGCTCATCAGTCAAAGCTGAGCTATGCTCAGTCATACCAGGTGGCTGCCGCCTCCACACTCTTCTATTTGCACTTCACACTGGGAAACAAAGGATCACAGACCTTCCCAGTGCACTCAAGATGAAGGCATGGGAAGTGTACTGTAAGCAAATTTCACTCAAAAGGGGGGAGAGGATGATTCAGAAAGCCATTAAGCTTGTTTCCTCACTCCCCAGAAGTCTCGTGCTTGACATTTTCTCCCGTTGCCAAACAGAACGCTTCTCTCCTCAACATTCTCCCTCCTCCTTGTTACGATGGCCCCACCCTTGTGAGACACAAAAACAGAGAGCCCATCATCAATCTTCTTTCCCAAAGTGTTTAGGTCTATGAGATCTGGCTTTAATTACCAGTCATGAGAAGAACTAATTACCTTGCCCTAACAAAGTCAGGACGGAGGAAGGGGATGATGCTGTGAGGATCTGACAAGTGCACGTCTTTGCATATTAGATATTCCCATTGCTACTTCTGTGTCACTTGAGAAAAGAGATAAAAAGACAAGTATGCAGGAGTTTCTCCAAGTTTATAAATGTCTCCAAAGATACCTCTGTGGGAATTAAAGTTTTCCTTGTGGGAGTAGTTCTTGTACAGTGCAGAGCAAACAGCACTTGAACAATAACTTCATAATGATAATGAGTTAAGCAGTGACTCAAAGCTGAGCTATGCTAACCTAAAATAAGCATTACAAATGTGGGAGTCTGTAATTCTGAACCAAAGAACAAAATATTTCACTGATTTCAATGTAAAGAAGCTACTTCTCTTTCTATCAGCTGAAGCTTGATCTGGCCATATCACTTCTGGAAAGTTTCTTCTGAAGCCCACTTATGAAGCGGACTGGCTCATAGTGTATTTAGTGTCTCCAAAATATACTCTTTTGCTCTAATAACATTCTTATTCATCATGGAAGTCAGACTGGAACACTGCCTTACATATAAGTACTCTACTGTGAATGGAGCTACAGCTTGCTGAAGGTAAAGCACTTCAGTATTTCAGCCAATAAAACATGTTGTTTCTCTGATCCTGCTGTGTACCTAAATGAATTGACTGGGTGCTTTAAAACATCAAGTATATCACAGGAATAGCATTTAAAGGGAAGGATGTGTATGGCAACTTTATGTTACTTAGTAACGGGGACAATAACATTAAAAACGATAAGTGGAATGGGAGCCATTCCGGGAAAAATACATAATGTCTGAGCTTGCAGTGTAAAACATCTTGCTGAAGGCCTGAAAAGGATGAAGAGGTCAAGACCAGAAAACAACTCGGAACTTCTCAGGACAATCCTACATTTAGCTACTGTGGTTTGTTGTTGTTGTTGTTGTTTTGTTTTGTTTTGTTTTGTTTTGTGTTGTTTTGTTTTTTTTCCTGGCTGAGAACTGTGGTATGACATGCGTGCCACAGACATGGCATGGTATGGAGGTCCTGTCTGACAAGCCACCAGCTGTGCCTCACCTTTCCCTGTTCTCACTGCCTGAGCTGCTTTGTCCTCTGCAGTGGTCTCATTGTACTCAGCAGTTCCTCCTCAGCTGGGGGATCTGTAGCAGGAATGTTACTGATGCTTGGAAGACACCATATTGACAGGTATCATCAGTCACCCTGCTCTGCTTTGTGATTTTAAGGTATCTGAAGTAGTGTGAAACATAGAGTTAGCTAGCTGGGGTGCCAGAAGCAATGTATCTATGCTAATGTGCTGCTCTGTCTGATTTAATAGATGCTTCTTCCTACCCAGCTTTTGCAGTGATAGTGCTCTTTTAATGCCCAGAGTGTTATGCAGCAAGATCTTCTCTCCGAGTACAGTCACTGCAGAAGCTATCTTGCTGTGCCATCACATCCAAAACATTGAAACACCTTAATTCAGCTTCTGGGTGTTTTGTGATACATCACTAGTTACTGCAAGGCTTTTAATGTTTGTTTACTTCAGTAAGACTTTGTTCCATTTATTGTGATTCATAACTGCATCTATGATTCAGAATCAATCATCTTTAATTGTCCCAACTGTGACAATTGCAATACGACAATTAGGAACATAGTGCTTATTTGGTGACTGTTATCACCTTTGCCTTTGTTTGTGGCCTGACTTTACTTTAACTGATTTCATTAGAAGGCCTAGCCTTTGGGGGCTGTAGTTCAGGGTCAGTGGAAAAAAGTTGTGTCATCAAAGTTCTTAGTCTGAAATTGTATTATTATTATTATTTTTTTTTAATACAGTTAAGATTCTTGGATTCCATGAACTATTTTCAGTTCTCTTGAATGTCTCCAAACGTTACACCTTCTGGATGACGGAACAACTGTACTGGGGAGCTGCTGTGTCAACAGTTTATGTTGCAGCTGACTCGTTGCAGCTGACTCATTGCAATTCTCATGCACACACAAAAGTAAACAGAGAAAATTGTGTTGATTTGCTGAGTGCTATGCAATCCCTCATCCATCTGAAGTCATCATCCATCTGAAGTCACCTCCAATAAATACATTAAGTAACACATTATCTAATGCTTCTCCAAGTCTTATCAATAATGAATGCTGCAAGTATTTGTATATTCAGGTTGCTGCTCAACCTTGTGTGACAGACCAGAATCAAATGAATGGCTTGTAAGAGACCTGGGGCAGTAAGAGATGCAGACTCAGTGCACTGGAAGAAAAGAATGCATGTGTTACTGAGCTCAATAGTGTTCGCTTCAGCTATAGGCAAGCATTTCTTTTCTGCGTTGTATGAAAGAGTGAAAGAAGTTTTATGGGCTGTGTAATATGGAAAGTAAACCTCTCTGGTCATAATTGTCTATGAATTCCAGTCTAGGGATCCCCAGTCTATGAATCCCAGCTAATCTGTTTTCTCCCCTCCCTTTCACGGGACCAGCAGTCATAGGGAGTGGTGAGTTTCACACACACACAATCACTTCTTCAATTTCTGTGACTGAAATTTAGAGAGCTGCAAAAGACCAACCCTTCCTGTCAGTCCAACTAGAGCAGCATGAGGAATATGCGCATCTCTGGGGATGTGTTCCCTTGCAGCAGAAGGAAGTATGTGTGTACAGATCAGTTAAAACTAAAGGGGTAAAGCGTTTTTGCAGGTATTTGTGTAAAACAGGGAAGGAAGGAAGGAAGGAAGGAAGGAAGGAAGGAAGGAAGGAAGGAAGGAAGGAAGGAAGGAAGGAAGGATNGAGAAAGAGAAAGAGAGAAAGAAATGGTTTAAAGAAGCCCTAAAAGGAGTAATGGAAAATGAAATGTTTAGAATGCCACATAAGATTCAAAAAAAAGTGAACAGAAAAATAAACTTAAAGACTTATAAAAATTATTTATATAATTATATTTTTAAAAGAAAGCTAACACTACATCACCAATGGTTTAAAATAATTTTCAAGTAGGTTTTCTTCAACACAATTACTTACTCTTCAGTGCTACTATTGTAGTGTGTCTTCAAATTAAGCAAGCTAAGGAGTTTTGTTACTTTGAACTGGAAACAGTACTTTAAAACAGTGAACTGTAATGCCTCAGAATTGAGTTAGCTCTTCCATATTATATGGCTATTTAAATAATTTGTTCAGTATCAACAAAATCTTTTTTGAACAAATAACAGGGCATATCACCACACCCATTCCACACAATCTGTTCCAGAATAACTGCTGTCTCACTGAAATGAAGAGGTACTCCAATAAAAACCCTAAGCTATTTCATCAGGTGATTTTTATGCAATATTAAAAGGGTCAGTCAAAGCAATGTGTATGACTACTTTATAAATACATGTAACAGATAAAACAGTAATTATGACAACTAATATCTATGAAAAAATAAAAGAATATCTATTTTCTGGAAGAAGAAGATGTAGATAATTCATTGTAATTGTACATAGCATTTTTCACCCTAGAGAGTTCTAAACTGGTATAAACAGGCTCACTAGAATGCATAACATATATACTGGGAGGGAAAGAAAGACAGAGAGAGTGTGCAGATGTTTAATGCTAAACTGCAATGTGCACTGCATGGTTTGGGGCAGGAAATGAAGAACACCTTTTCTCTGTGGAAACAAGTGGTGAATTTAAGAGGTCAGAAATTTTTACTCATAATGGTTTTGGGCCAGGTTGTCCATTTTAAGACCGTTGCTCTTATAAATGAAATGACATCAGATCTCTAAAATGAGCAAGGCTAAAGGCAGCAAGGCTGTTTCTTATCTTTGTAAGAAAACTATGTAAACCACAGAGTTTCTGCAAATACTAGTTGCACCCAAGGACAACTAGTAGGGTTTGGAAAAAAGAGTCTTAGAAGGCCCCAATCCCACCCCCTCCATCTCTCTGGTTTTCTTTGGGAAGAGGCTGTTCAATCAAAATACCAACCTGGCCTGCTGCTGCTTGAGTCCTGAAAATATGTGAGTTGTGAAAGAAGGGTTCACAGCACAAAGCAGTCCCGTCATGTGGTGCAGGAGCACAAAACAACAAGACCTATCACTTTGGTCAGAGTAAATAGCTTGTAGATGTGTCTATGAATATTAAACTCACTTCAAACAGCAGGGAGCAGGCAACCTACTGTTTGAAATAAGAATGTGTGCTTACAAATCATCCACTATTGAGGGACTTTCCCCATCAGACTGCAAGCCAGCAGGCAATCTAATTTTTCCTTTAATGGTTCCTACAGTGTTGAACTGGCTTTCTTGTAAAATCCCATTCATTTCATCTCTAGCTGTTTTTGAAACACCACCCTAAGACCTTTCCTGACTATAAGGTGTGTGCAGAATTACAACTATGGCCATATATTAGTTCATATTGTGGGACTGTGGATTGTTTTTTTCTTTTTTCTTTCTTTTTTTTTTTTCTTTTTTCTTTCTTTTTTTTTTTTCTTTTTTCTTTCTTTTTTTTTTTTTTTAAGAGGGGATGTTTGTTTGTTTGTTTCATTTTTATTTTTCATGGCAATCCTATTATTTATTTTAATATTTTCTTTGCTTTAATTATATCATATTGTTTCACACTGGCTTTAGTGTTATGCCACTAAGAAGTAAAAAAGGCTACTGTGATTTACTTACCATTGTTTGATATCACCCCATTTACTGAACTTTCCAGAGAAGCACTATAAACCCAAAATAGCATCTGGGCCACTAAAACATGGTATATCTTCCTACCAGTTCTCACAGCAACCTTGCTGAAACAAGTATTATTGACCTGGAAAAAAAAACAAAACATTTTACTTCCCACCTGACCAGTCAAATTGTGAGAAGACAAGTTTCTCAAGAAGGCATCTTGCCATTGGGTACAACCAGAGTGGAGCTAACACAAAGGAAAACACATGAACTTTACTTGGGAATATCTTTTTTGGTATGATTTATGGAAGTCCATCAGTATTTTATCATACTTATTTTAAGCTAACGGATTTGTTTTAAGGTTCTTTTAAAAAGCTTAAACATTGAAAGGGAAATGAGATTCATCACCCTTTTTTCCCAGAGCTCTCAATCTATAGTTACATTAAAACTAAACTCTTTAAGGCAAGTAACCTTCCACTTAGTTATGCTAATTACTTTCTTGGAAAGTTCTGTTCTCTTTTTCAGTGATATATTTTTATATCACCATGCATTCTGTTAGCTTTCCAAGTGTTTATTATAATTGTTATTATTATTATTAATTTTTCTTTAATACAAGCCAGATATATGCTGTACTAAAACATCAGTGTTAATCTCTTAGTTAAACATTATCTGTTACATGAGCTAGTAACCACTGAGTGTCTTGTGTATAAGAACTATATTTCTCTGTATGACTTTTCTAGTTAGAATGGATTCCTGCCTTGATCTTGCTATACTAATTTAAAAATATAAGTATGCCACCAGCTACCCTGATGTTCATCATTACATGTACAGTCATGCAAAGCCTGTGTTTTGAATCTGCTTGACTGTGTGTTAAAAAAAAAAGGCAATACACAAACTTCTACAATTAATGGTGGGCTGTTTAACATGATGTGGATATTTTACGGACGTTGTAAATTATTCCACTGCAATCTGGGTAGCAAAAAAGAATGGATTAAATTATTATGAATACAAGACATAAATTCATGACAATGAAAACAATGCCTCTAGTTGTGGTTACAAAACTTTGGAGATCTTTTTAGACCCACAACTGAATACTAATTAAATCCTGCATCTATTGAAATTATTGAAAATTTTGCCATTGACTTTGATACAGCAAATAATTCATACCAGCAGTTGCACAGAATGAGCCTCTAGCCTGTGGACATTGTAGACATATTATTTATATGGTACCAAACAAAGAGCGTAGGTAGAAAGAAGTGTTGGTGAGGTGTGGCAGTTTTTCTTTGTTGCTGATATTATTATATGGCCTTTCTGGG
>VXAA01004868.1:161740-226740 GCA_013399115.1 Anseranas semipalmata
GGTGGTGGTGGTGGTGGTGGAGGTGGTGGTGGTGGAGTCTGCAGCAAAGGTTTGGAGGGGGCACTGCTGAGAGACAGGGCAGGAGACGAAGTAGCTGAAGTAGGAAACCCAAGCATGCCTGCACCAGGAGATGTTAAAGCTGAAAACAACAAAAATATGACTGTCGTCAATGCACAAGGGAAAATACAGCTTTTAACATTCAGCATTTCTCAAGTGTTCTGGAATTACCTATGGCATGAATAAACCACACTTTAAAAAGGCTTTTAGTGCATTTCTGTGAATCTTACGGCCTTAAATTCACAATAAACAATCTACAGCAAAAACAACAGCTTTTACTCACTTTATAATCCTGCTTCTACTAGCATGGGGATCATGCATGAATCTCTGCCTATAGAAGAGTCCCACAAAAGGCAGTGGAAGTCAAACCAGCTCCATTGGCAGGATCAGATTCATACCTGTAGCAATAACACTCTCCTTTTTCTTCATTTTCTTCCGTAGGCTCAGTAGTAGATTATTAGAAAAGAAGCATTAAGCACAGTGAGAGTGCTTTCCTCTAATTGATACTTTGAGAGATCTCTACTTTGTTGTTCATTTTAACTAATTTTTATCATGCCTCTGGGATGATATAACCCACACATCCTTCACCTAAGAAACCTGGTAATTATGGTGCTCACTACAAGTAATTAGCTCTCAAATAAAAAGGAATCTTTATCCAAATTGCTGGGGAAAAAAAACAATAATAATAAAGAAAAAAAAAAAAAGATGTTTAGATAAGTAAATATCAACAGGAAATGACCACTCAAAAATCTAACAGAACAAGCAATCAGGTCAACGCTATTCATTACTGGGACACCACACAGCTTACATTTTCATTTTTGAGACTTTGAACAGAGCTTTTCTTTACAGTGACAATCAGGTCAATGTTGTATTTGCTGGGAAATAAGTGTAATAGCACTAAAATACATTGACACAGGAACGCTGCTGTTCTCGGCTTACTTGAAACATGCAGGCATGATGTCCTCCACCTCATTAGAGAAAGCAACCTAAGGATGGACTGGTTCTGTCTGGAGGGTGCAGACACACAAGAAGTATGCCTCATATATTAATGGAAGAAATCTTTGCTCTGTTTCAAGTACCCAATATAGTGCAGTGGCTGGTAACAGTCTATTAAAAAGCAACTTCTGTGAGATGTATAGCTGGTCAGAAAATTAAATGATGGCACAGGGTAGAAAAGGCAACTAACTGTAAGGGGCTGTACATTACACCCATTGTCATTTTTTCAGGCAAGTAAGTTTGCTAGAGAAAAGAACACACAAAGTGTGTGATGCACACAGAACTGTAAAAGTGAAGCAAAGTGAACAGCCTACTGGTGCACGGATAAGAGAACAATAAATGCAGTCTCTGTAATGGAGGTTAGATGGGTACTAGCTACTAGGAAGCACTAATGGAGTGAACAAGAATGATGCTTAAATCATCAATATCTAGGTGCTTAGCATTACTTAGGAATAAAGCAATTAGGATTCAAAGGGAATAATTATCAGATTTAACAAAGAGGCCATTTAATGTTTGTCACCGTGTCATTACCCCTATTTAGTGGTAGGGGAACATTAAGGAGTTAAAAAGCATTGTGAGCACAGATTTGATAGTACAGTGAAACAAGTCACAACAGTTGTAATTAAAAAGTGGGTAATTGTCATAGTTACTGCACGGCGACATAGAAGATGCTATTGCTTGCCCCTATGCTTTCAACAGGAAGTAACAGGCAATCATGTATGGAGTCTACTGAAAATGTTTCAAGTGATAAATACTGCAGATGGAAAATTCATGAATGGTGCAATCCGTATGAACTGCTGCCCCTGCTTTGTCACGTTTTTTGAGCTGTCAGCTACTTACAATTTTTCCGATTTCTTTCTATTCTTAATTTCTTCAACTCTTACACATCATGTTGTCTTCATTCTACTCACATTGATGATGTCCACAGCAGCCAAGATTTATTACATTTTTCAGATATTCTTTGGAATTTAGTTGAAATGCTTAGAATGCACTTAAATATCCAGATAGCCTGCAGTAAAGAGTGAAATCCACCTATTTTATTGAAAGTTAAATGTGGAGCTGAGGGTTTCCAGGACTAATGAAGAAAACTTGATGAAACAAATGCTCCATTTCCAGACATGAGAGATGTAAAATAGAAAATTCACTAATAATGAGGAAACATTCTAATCCTGCTAACTCTTTTAAGTGACTCGCAAAGAGAAGAGATTTCTCTTTCTCTTAGAGGAATCAGAGGACTAAAAATACAGAAATTAAACTGCTACCAATGGGCCAAAAGCAAACACAGAACAGAATTTAGTGCCCTAATAATAAGGAAAGTAATTGCTGTTGAATCAAATTTCTCTCTTGACAAGATTTTAAAAACCACTAAGTACATATTACCCAGTGATGTGTGCATTCTTGGAAAAAGCTGCTGTGAATCTTCAAGGCAGCCCAGGTTTAAGTGATATGCAAAAAACTATGGTAATGATGATGACATTAAAAGGTTCACAGAACCACTATTAATAGCTAGAGGCAAGATGAAGCACTAGTTTTCTGCAAGGCATCACAGGCAAAAACACAAAGCTAAGAAGAAAAGAGAATGTGAATTTCAAGAACAGCTAAAGACAGCGGGTGAACTCTTCTATCTACAGTCATCTAGAAAACAAGAAGGGACTTGAAGAACAAAGACAAGCCAGAAATAAAATTCTGTATGAATTAGAATTCCACCAAATAACTCCATATTAGGAATTATGCTGAGTAAACATAGCAATAATATAGAGAATTTGCTCTGCATTTGATGCCCACAAGATGATATATGTTATCTACAGAAATGTATCCCATAGGTGAGAAGATTCTTGGACATATCATCCCAGAACCACACAATAATTCTGACATTGCAAAACACTTGTTTCAGAACAAAATAACTGTATTTAAAGTTAATGCATCCTTTCATTCAGAAATAAAGAAATTAATCTTATTTTGATGAGTGTAATAAGCTTTGCAAATACAATTCCAGTCTGAGCACTACATAAAGGAGATAAAATGAAACATAGTATGAATATTTCCCTCGTGTGATTTAGCATTATTGTTCCATTTCGAAGGTTTTGTAAAAACAAATATTGTATTTAGAAAAGAACAGTATTTTGCAAAAGTTGGTTGTATTCACTCCTTTTTGGAAACCCATAAACAGCAATGCTGGATGCAGGAACATTAAAGTGAAATCACTCAGAATACGAGTGAAACTAAAGAGGCTTATTTCTCTCTCTAGCATGAGTAAAGAGAAGCACAAAAGAGAATTTTAAATTTGATGCTTATTACCGTAATTTCAGTAGTTCCCTGTCTTAGCAAACAGCAAATATATTCTTTAAAAGTGAGTATCATACTAATTTTGACATTTGTCCTTTAAACAAACTTGTAGAACAGAATGGGTGGGCTTTGCCACAGGAAATACCAACCCTGCAAGCACCAGTGAGAAGAGGTCCCAATGAGATTTCTTCTGAAGTGCATTTTCAGAACTGGGGCCAAAAGAGAAGAAATGACACAGTTGCAGTAGAATTCACAAGTAGACTTGAAGTATAGGATAGTGAGTCGTTAGGGAGTTAGCTTCAGAAAATCCGTCGTGTAAAGAATGATGCAGAACAATTCTCCTGCTGGCTGAGAATAACACGCTGCTAGAAGAACCGTAGCCAAAGAAAAGCTTGCTTGGAAGCCTGCTTCCAAACAGATCCTTCTTAAACACTTAGCATCAAATATGAACGTGAAAAAGCAGGGTAGAGAAGAAAATAGAAATGGGCTAATTAGGTGCAGGAAATACTAGTGTTGAGCACATACTGGAGAAATTCTGAGTATATTACTTTTTTTTTTTTATAATGAATGATTAAAATGATCTATTTTTTTCATTCTCTATGACTGCTCCATTTTGTATCATTAGGCAATGGAGATTTATGCATGCAAGTATTTGCCAAGGAACAAAAGGAGGATGTAGGGGCTGTTTAGCATATGGCAGAAGAAAAAAACAAGACTCTACTAGCAGTTTTACACAGTGGGCTTTGCCCACAATGGGCTAATTAACCTTAAGAAGATGCAAGATGAAAGGAGCTAAAAATCCATCTCAATTGGCAGTGCGCTGTGTATGCTATGGTACTAATGATTTAAGTTCATCTCAAAGAAGAGATAATTTGTGGAAATTAGAAAATATAAAAAGTGAGTTACTATGGACCAGTTGGCCTGCTTACCTGGCATTCTGTTTTTACATTACTAACAGCAACATTTATAGATTCTGAAGCTGAATTCATGCTAGTAAGTTGAACAGTACCAGGGAATATTTCCTAAAAACTGAACTCAGATATTTTTAAAGGTAAACAGTGTGAATGGTCACTGGCAGAGTTTTGGCCAAGGCCAAGCAACATTCTCCTAAACAACTCTTGAGAACAACTGAGAGGCTGCCATGGGTGTGCAGCCATTCCCAAGTCGCACTTTGCAGGTGGACTTCCTGTTTTTGGGTGTAAAACAATGTAATGATATGTTCCCAAGCAAATTTATTTTACTAGTATAGACCAAGTCTGAGTTTTCTGAAGCCCATTTTAACTGAAGGTCAACCTAACCAAATCTATTTAGCAAAGTTATATGGAGAAACAATATCTATAATTTTAATGAACAATGACCAGCCATTTTTGGACCTGGACACTGTATGCCATTAAGAAGGAAATACAACAACTTTATATTTCCTTTATATGCACTCTCTGTGCCAATAAATGTTTGACAAAAGCCAGAGGGCAGTCAGCCAGAGACTCCATTGTGGAAGGAAAGCCATTCTGATCCAATGAAGAGAAAAGCAAGATGCTTTGACCGCCACTTAGGGAAACAATAACATCATCATCATCATCAATCAAAGCAGAGCTGGGTAGCAGAGAAGACATTGCTACAGTCTTAGTTTGCCTAACAACACTAGTGATTAAGCCCCTACCTTCCTTGCCAAAGTGAGTTGTTTTCTAAAAAAAAACTTTAGAGAACAACAGCAACTGTAATTACTGGATAAAATGAGGTGAAGTATCTTAACCAACTCCCTACCTCTGCTGTGCATGTATTTGATATGGATGTGTAAATGAGTGGGAGACCTCCAGTTTGTAAGGCTGTACTCACAATGAACTCTGACTGCAAAATTGGAGCCCATTACAAAAAAAAAAAGAAAAAAAAGGTTTGTTCTTTGAGGACTAAACAAATCATTCTGCAGAAAACTTGATTCTCTAAATTCAGTTACAGTTATTTCAAGAGGAAGTGCTTTCCAATGTGAGCAAAAACCAGTCAACCTCAGTAAAACAGAGTTCTGTGTTCAGTTTAAAAGCACAAGTCCAAGTGAAGTGGTGCATGTCTGCAACGACTTTACAAATTAGGGTTAGGAGATATTCA
Source organism: Anseranas semipalmata (assembly GCA_013399115.1). Lineage (NCBI taxonomy): Eukaryota > Metazoa > Chordata > Aves > Anseriformes > Anseranatidae > Anseranas > Anseranas semipalmata. Next base: position 167,183 of record VXAA01004868.1, read on the forward strand.
GAAACTCCTGGAATCTGGATAACAATGAAACTGCCATTAGTAATTGCCTTCAAGAGAAAACTTCTTATCCCACCAGTTAATTATTCAGAAATATAGTGGAAGGTCTCAGATAGCATTTTTTTTAGTGTTTATTATCAATTAAACAACAGATGGATCTGGCTTAAGGGGTGGACCAAATGCCTGATGATCCAGCAATATGGGAATAACTATTCTCCACTTCATCATATGTTATCTTAAATATTCGCATGCAAAACTTTTACAGACAAAATTCTAACCCAGATTTTGCCCACAGCAACATCATTCAGAAAAAACAAACAAACAAACAAAAAACAAAACAAAACAAAACAAAAAAACAACCAGAGAAAACAACCCACCAAACAAAAATCCCCTATAACAATGTTATTTTTATGTTGGTGATGTTACAGAAGCCTAATATGGACTAAAAACATTTCTGTCCATTAGATTTCAATTAAAACTTTTTTGTTGTTGTTTCTGTTTAGGGAAACCAGAGATATCATCCAGGCTGCAGCAACAATCCAGAATTGCATTGAGTACACCTTATTGCAGTATTTTTTAGCTACTCACATCAGGCTCATAAGCATCACAGGATTGCAGGATCACAGAATGGTTAAGGTGGAAGGGACCTCTGGAGGTCATCTAGCCCAAACCCCCTGCTCAAGCAGGGACACCCAAAGCAGGTTGCCCAAGACCATGTCCAGGTGGCTTTTGAAGCTCTCCAAGTAAGGAGACTCCACAACATCTCTGGGCAATCTGTTCCTGTGCTCAGTCACCCAATGATATGAATGCATAATATATGCTGTTTTAGAAGGGGATGGTGACTATGCAAGATGATCAAATTAATAAAATGAGAAAATCATCCCCTTATAGACTTACTGTTTGAAGTTTGTGGAAATCCAGGTAAGGAGGATGGACCATTCATTCCAGGTAGAAGAACAGGAGGAAGGCCAGGGAGTCCTGGATAAGCTGCTGGCAAACTGATACCATGAAGAGAACTGCTGTCCATCATGCCCGGCTGCTGTACTGTTAATCCTAGCACATCGGTAGCCTTCTTTATGCGATCCAATTCTTGCTGTGCCATCAGCTGTCTAACTGTTGTAGGAGCTAAGTAATCTTTCTCCCGATCTAGCTGACTTCCCACAGTTTCTCTCACTTTCGTAATATGTTGCTTGGAAAAGATATGATCTCTTATGGACAAACGTGCAGAGTATTTCACGCCACATAGAGAGCATTCTGGCTTTGTCCCATCAGGCCCAGTCTGATTTATCATGAATGGCTTCCCTATGTTAATTTTGAATTTCTTTTCTTTAGCCCGCGCATTCTGAAACCAGACTTGGACCACACGTTTGGGCAGACCAATCTCGTTCCCTAGCATTTCACATTCTTGCATTGTTGGAGTCCGGTAGTCACTAAAGCAAGCCTTGAGAACTTTAAGCTGGAGGTTACTCATTTGTGTTCGGAAACGTTTGTGGCCTGGCCGATCACTGTTTTTGGATTTAAAGGGATTGGTAGCTCCGAAGGGGTTAGGTGAACTTGGATCAGCTATGCTTGAAGTTTCACTGCGGTCGGCATTATCATCGGGGTCATCAGTGATGTAGTAACTTTGGTCATGATCACCATCTTTTTCACTGAAATGTATTGAGGGGCTTGTTAGGGAAAAGAGAAATTTATCATCGGTATTCTCATTTGTAGGTGTAGTTGCAGCTTTTGGTAGCGTATCATTTGCAAGTGTTTTTGGTTCTTTGGGAGGTGATACAGGCTTTGTATCCCCTGAACTGCCAGTCGTGCTTTCCATTTCATTGTTCCCCTCATCTCCTGTTGTGGCATCACTAATTGCTGTATTAATTGATGAAGTCTCATCAAAGTCAGTCTTGTTTTGATCATATCCAGAGTCAGCAGGAGGGGCATTCAAATTTTCTATATCCTCACTGGACTCTGCTTTAAAAGAAGAAGGACTTAAGAGATTCTTCGGTGACATTTCTGCAGTTTTGCTAACAGGGGTTGATACAGTGGAGGCTAATTCATTTTCACTTGATAGTTCAGTTTTTGCTAATGACAGTGATGGGTAATCAAAAAATATGTACTTTTGCGGACTTTCTCCTCCATCTTCAGTTGATATCAAAGGACTTGGAGGCAAACTATAACCTGCCTGTTTCCCTTCATTCCAATGTCGAGAGCGAATGTGACTTTCTAAAGCTGATTTTGCTTTAAACAGAGCTCGACAAAAAGGACACCTTTTATGGGACTGGGCTGGACCAACTGCACGGAATTGTCCCTTTCTTTCTCGGGCTCTTGTGTTCTGAAACCAGACTTGTACAACTCTCTTTTTAAGTCCCACTTCACGTGCAATGTGATCTAGCATTTTTCTGGTGGGGTTGGAATCTAAGAGGTACTTTTCATAGAGTATTTCCAGCTGCTCTGGAGTAATTGTAGTTCTTAAACGCTTATCGCGATGTTGATCTTCTCCACTGTTTCCTCCCTCTTTCTCACTACAGTTATTGTCTTCTTTATCATCCAGTTTTCGTTTCAAGGAACCAGAAACTGTAGCAGGGTGTGTTGTGTGTGATGAGCCAGTCTGTGGTGGTATCTGGGCAAGAGAACTGTTAAGTAACTGTCCAGTCATCAAAGGATTATTGGGGTCAAATATCATATAGGGCATATCCATTGGTCTTTCTAAAAACTGTGAGTGAAGAAATTGGTTTTGGGCTGCTAGGAAATGCATGTGCTGGTGCTCTTGCCAAAGTTCTAGAGTTGGAAAGGCAACTGTACACTGATCACATTGGTACTGTAATAACTGTGGAGGTAGACTGTTCTGTAGAGGAGTCATTGAAATTGGTAAAGGACTGGATGGAACAGGTGTAGTTTGTGATGCAGAAGGAGGTCTCCCTACTATCTGTGACTGTTTTTGTTGCTGTGGTTGAGAGGCTGAGGGCTGAGGATCAGAAGGGGTTACTGGAGCAGACTGTACCGGTTTGGCACTTTGGGAAGTTGTATCAGTTTGCTTAGAGATGGTTTCATTTTGTTTTGGTTTTTCTGTGGACTCCGGTTTAGGAGAAGCCTTCTCAGGTTCTGGTTTGGGTGATGGAATTAAAGGAGTACTAGAACCAGAGCCAGAGCTTGCTGCTGTGACTGCCAGGCTTTTTGATGAGTCATTTTGGCCAGAAACTGTGCAGTTCTTATACACTGTTTGATCAGAGGCATCCATGGAATCTTCAGTTTGGCTTTCATCTTGAGCATCATCATCTTCATCTTTATAACACTGCTTTTTCTGGTGTGTAATCAAATCAAAGATCCTGGGAAAAACTACACTGCACTTTTTGCATTGATATTGCATGTTACTAGTTCGAATGTAGCGCTCATTTGTCAATTCCCTTTTCTCATTGTCTTTAGTTTCAGCTTGATTTTCATAACTTTTGCGAGCTTTTTGTCGTGCATTTTGGAACCATACAACAATAACTCGAGTAGGTAGGTTAAGAACAGTTGAAAGTTGTTCAATTTCATCATCCTTTGGATAAGCATTTGTATCAAAGAAGTCTTGGAGGACACGAAGCTGGTAGTCAGTAAACCGTGTCCTAGACGATCTCTTGCTGAAAGATGCATCAGACTTGTAAGGTTCTACAGCTGAAGGTTGAGGATCTATTCTGATATCTTCCAACACTGTTATGGGAGGGTTGCTGAAGTTATATGGAGAATCTTTATTTCTCTGTCGTTCTTTAAACAGTGTGTTACGAAACCAGTGCTTGATAACTTTCTGTGAAAGACCAGACTTCTCAGCCATTTCTTGGATCTGTTCTTCACTTGGAGAATTGTTAATATCGAAATAAGCCCGCAATATTTTTAACTGGTCATCTGTAATTCTTGTACGTGGACGCTTGAACTGAGAGTGGCGCAGGAAATTGGGATCTAATCCCAGCTGTTGCTGACAAAGCTGGGTAAGATCTGCAGACAAAGTATCCATTGGCGGCAACTGGAGGGCAAGCTGAGGAGGCAGTGCAGGATGCTGTACTGGCTGCATCATAATTGGAGGGAAGAGTGGGAGATCAAGTGAAACAGGAAGCTGGACTTGAGGTGGGGCTGATGGTGGTGGTGGTGGTGGCGGAGGTGGTGGTGGTGGAGGAGGCNTTCCAGCCCCAGCTGAAGAAGGCTGAGAAGGAGTTGGAGGAGGAGGAGGTGGCGGTGGTGGAGGAGGTGGTGGTGGTGGTGGTGGTGTTTCTGGAGAAGATGGAGAAATTGGATAAAGCTTGTCATATGCCTCCCTGTACTGTCGGGCAAACTTTTCTAATGCTCCATATGGAAAAAACTGTCCATGCACATGTTCTTGGTGACTCTTCAGAATAAGAATATTGGAAAAGAGCTTACTGCAGGTTCCACATTCCAGTTTGTCTGTATTTTCACCTTCACCAGTCTTGCTTTTTTTCTGCACTTTTTGTCTGTTTTCATTGTATTGGATAACTAACTCGAACCCAAAGTTTTCCAACAAAGCCTTGGCTGCATTCCCCCTTGCTCCAGAAGCTATTCTGGGTGGTGGAATGGCTGGTTCTGAGGATTTTGGCTTCTTCATATCTTTGTTTTCTTTCAGTCCTTCACTCTCATTAGTAAATTCTTGCTTTGGTTTCTCTTGTTTCTCAGAAATCTCTTCTGACTCCTTATATGATGGCATATCCTTTATCAATTGGCAGTCTGTACTTACTAAGCTATTTTGCTCTGCTTTCATCAGCTTGTTGCTTTGTTGCTGCTGTTTTTGGGACTGAAGTTGGGGTTGGGTGGATTGATACTGTTGTGCTTGTTGCTGCAGTATCTGTAGCTGTGTTTGGCCAACATGGTGCTGAGTTTGAATCTGCTGCTTCAAATCTTCTAGCAGTGACCCTGTCATACCAGCCATTCCAGGCATACCAAATGTGGCAGAACCAGGCAAACCCAGATCTGGGCTTAAGCTAAATTCTGTCCCAGGTATATAGAATGGGAAAAGAAACTGAGGTTGTTGAAACTGTAGGAGTGCTTCTGGTGTCATTGGAAAGTGAGGCAAAAAAGCTGGGTTTAGAAACTGGGGTTGAAAGAACGCAGCTTGCTGTTGCAGTTCATGCTGTAGTTGCATTTGAAGTTGTGCTGGTGACTGGGGTGGGTGATGTGTAGGCTGAGCAGAAATTAATTCAGAAGCTTGCTTTTTATTTAGTTCTTTGGCATCTAAATGTGTTTCTTTGCTGTTAACTGCTGGTAAGCTCATAGAATCTAGCATTCCTTGGCTGGGGCTATTAACATTCCCTGCTACACTATTTCCGCTACTTATATTACCACTTGGTTCTAATTTTGCAGCCCTTGCCTTTGTCTGATGAAGCACAGATCTCATATGGATTTCCAATGTAGAACTTTGGCTATATGCAACATTACAAATGCTGCATTTGTAGGGTTTGTTGTCAGTGCTGCTGTTGGTTTCTTGAGGGACAGGACTTGATGCTTCCTGCAAAACCTTTTTGAGTTTATGTAGATGAGAGACTGAGTTATAGTGGACCAAGAGAATGTTCTTTTGGGTGAAAGACTCTTTACACACTGTACACTTATATGGGCGAGACGGATCTAGAAATTTCTCCATAGTAAAATTTGGCCCTTTTCTAAAAGGTAAGGTCCGCTTTGGTTCTGAGCCCATATCATCTGGAATAGAGCTACTATCGCTTCCTACAGGACTTGCTTTACCTTCCTGGTCCATCTCATAATCTCTTTCTATTTCCTGTTCTAGTGCATGATCATCTTGTCCCATACTTTCACTTTCTGCCCAGAGTTCACCATTGACAGGTAAAGATGCACACAGCTGCTGAAGTTCAGCTTCATTGAGTTCAGGGTGGCCTGCTTCCAAATGTTTTTTTAAAGCCTGGAATGTACGGAAGCTACGTTGGCAAAGGCTACACATGGTAGCTGCCCGAATAGCGTGATACTGGGAATGTATCTGAAGCTTCTGCATAGTCTTAAAAGCCAAGCTACAATGGTTACAACGGTACTTATAGACATGGCGGTCAGAAACAGAGAGCTGTTGTTTCTTCTGCTGTTCATTTAGCTGATCTGGCATTGAGTCAGTGGTCTTTATATCTTTACTGCTGCTTTTATTCCAGTCTGATGTTTCAGTAGATTCTTTAGGTGGCTTCTGTTCCTCAGACTTGATTTCCATTCCAGCTTTTGATTCATCCATCCCAGGAGTACTTTTCTCATCCACAGGACTTTCACCTAGTTAAAGAAAGTGAAGTGTCTTTTATGCATGCAGAAGAGAATAGTGCATAGTATTAGTGTTTTTCTCATCAGAAATCAAGAGTGGCACCTACTATGTGGGTATGTGTTGGCCTAGCAAAGAATAGCGACTTATCCTTGCTTCAGAGAATAAAGCAGACAGGACCAACAGGAGGTTAAAATAAGTAATAAAGTGCAAGCATGATGATCAGAATGGCAGTGGCAGTTAGCCCCGTAGTGGCATGGGGCTTCTCTTTGTCATAAGGTAGGAGTTTATTGGTACAATGTGAGTACTAAACAAGGACAGGAAACTAAACAGCAAGAAAGAGGGAAGGAGTAGAAATGGGGACAGTGTGGGGATGGGGGGATAGTTAGGACAGGTGATTAGAAAGATAGGCTAGGAGGAAAGTGGTCTGAGGATAGAGGGAGGAGCATGCTGTGAGAGACAGCAAAGCAGCTTCCCAGCACAGAATACAGTAAGAGTCCAGGATAAGAAACCTACTATTGCAAATGCAGGCAGGGCCATTTGCCTAACATTCCCCATAGATGTTGGTGAAAGTGCCACTGTCTTTTAGGACTGGGTCTTATTTTTTGGTTAAACAAGAAAGGTCTTACCTTCAAAGAGGTTAGGCACTACTGCACGATTAATTTTACCTCTACCGCAAGCAACCATCTGGTATACACGTACATCCTAATAGCTCTGCATGGGTGCAGATAGCCAAATTCAGGCCCCTTGTTTCTTTTCTCTTTTTTATCTCTGTGGCTATATGCAAGCCAAAAAGGATTCACTTTACTAGGAAAGAAACAAGTGGTTTATTTCTACATTGCCCATACCTAGCTTTTACATGTCTGGGCTTTTTCCTGCATACCTGAATATTTCCCAGATCCCTCAGCTGTAATGGTTGCAGGTGTGTCACGTTCAGATTTCTCTGAAGCAGCTGCTGGCAATAGCATACTATTGGGCATCATGACATCTGGTACAGGAACCTTTGAAAACCAAGAACACAGTATTATTAAAGGAAAAGTCACACTATTCAGTATTATACAGCAGTATTAAATTATTACAGCAGTATTAAAAGAAAGAAGAAAGGAAACTTTAAACTGTATTGCAATTCTGTATTGCTCATCAGCACCTGGCATAAGGAACTCCAGACCTTCATTAAAGAGCTCTTTCAATTTTTTCTTCTTTTTTTTTTTTTGCCATTTTAGTTAGAATGAGGTGGTTGGCCTACCACCACAATGGTATAAATGAAGGAGTTGTCTATGGATACAGAAATGAATCCTTCGGGAGATGGATCCCTGAGATTTCCAAGTACGAGTCCTACTAAAAAAGCACAACAACTAGAATCAGGGTGTCTTGGGAGATCTGTTTTCTAACTGAATCTACAATGTAATAATAACTTTCTAGACCTGATTGCGTTTTTACTGACATTGATTTGTATAGTGTTGAGACATTATTTTTCACAGAAATTTATTATTTCGACATGGCCTATGCAATTTCTCAGTGAAGAACAGGATTTCCCAGGTGAGATCGGATGGGATTCTTTCTCCAAACAGTGTTTGCTGGTTAACACATTTGTCCCAAATTTGGGGAATCCATCTCAAGTTTGTGCCCGATCCCGAGTAGGTACTTGAAAACAGGTATTCCTTATCCCAAAGAACTGCCCTAGCTGTTTCACACTCAGATTTTTTTTCCATGAAAAATCTAAATGGTCTTTATGCAGAGGTAGAAAGTAAAAAAACATGGACATTGGACACTTGTGTTCCTAATTAGCACCACTATTGATATTTTACAGTGAATTTCATATAGTATAATGAAAATACAGCTCAACTATCCACAGGAATACTTCTACATTTTGGAACTACACTCTACAGGAAAGTCCTTTTTTTTTACAGACTGGAATCACGATACCTCTGAGACCTAGATACTATTAGAACCAATTTACAGGTGTGCGCTTAGAGGCAGTGACAGGCTTTATTTTTCCAAGGTAAAGTCAACGAGGAACTGCAGGTTTTCAGCATCTTTGAAATCCACCTCCAGTCATTTTCCCAAGGGACATCAGTCACTGCATGAACTGGCAACAGAAGCTAAGAAACCTGACCTGCTCCCCATCTCAAGTTACCTAAATACTACGTCACAACAAATACATTGCCACGAGGCCTAAATACATTTCTGTAGCATGTACATCAGTAGTTGGAACACTTACTGTCATGAGCAGCTTTTCCACACAGTCAGGGGACACACTGTGCAAATGGGTCAAATGAAGCTGGAGATGCATTTTGTTGCTGAGGACATCCTGGCAGAGGGGGCAGCAGATAACAGGTTGCATTGAATGCTGTGACAGGACATGCATCTGGATACGATTTGGGTCCCTACTATTGTAGTTACAATAAGGACATTGATAGAACTGAAAAACATTAAATTAAGATGCAGGCTATTAGTCAGTGTGCTTTTAATAACTTGCTGATATTTCTATTTTAATAGCACATCATCTCTGTTTTATTTTTGAGTTATTTGGAAAAGTTCTAGAATACAATTAAATTCTTACATTTTCCTTTACCTGCTCATGACAAAACTTATTGTCCTCTGGAGGCTTTGATTTTTTAGCTGCACCATCCTCTTCTTTTGCCAGAAGAAGCTGTTGTGCCCCTACCACAGTGTTCACTTTTGGTTCCTTCTCTGGTGTGACTATTCCTGTTCCGAAAACATAATTTTTAAGAACACATTTTAAACTTTAAAATATCCTGTTTTACAAAGAGGCTGTGATTCCAAAGGTCCATGTTGTCTCTGAGGGTATTTTTTTTAAGTTCTGAGAAAAAAAAAATGAAAAAAAAACAACTCTGGTAGGTATAAAGGTGAAAATACACTTTTATCCTTGATGGAGACTCTATAAATACATTTAAAAATGGACTCTTCTCTACTGTTTAGATAACCTTAGGTTGCTTTTAAAGATTAATCAATAACATGCTTTCTTTAGCAGCTCAGTGTGAATTTGTGTATTACATTAAAACAAATCAGCTTTTGCTTAAAAATCTTGTTTTCCAAAATAATTAATTTGCTGATGTTTAATTACCCTCTCTCTTTTCTAAACTGTCTGAGCAATATGATTATTGTGCTGTTTTGATAATTCCTGCCTAGTTACAATTCTGAAGCTAAATATAGTGAGGTTTTAAAAGAAACACTGTGGAGAATAGGATTTCAGAGATAAATTAATATTAATTATATACAAAGATCAGTCATTTGGGATTGCCTTAGATGTTTACACTGTGAATTTTTATAGTCTGGCATTTGTGATCAAAACCAGAATATAATTGTTTTCTATAGATAGTTCTGCTATTAAGTATTAAATACTATATTTAATATTATGCCTGAACTAGCTGTGTAATGTGGCCCAGTCTTGCACACATCAAAGAAAAGAGTGCAATTCTAATTTCCCAGTCCATCAGAAAATTCTTTCCAGCGTCAATTTGCCAGATAATCTCTTCTGCTAGGCTGGATATTACAAGAGCATTGGGTAGGCATGTCACATACATCTCACGACAAACACAAAACCTCATTTACCAACCATTCCAATCTCATCATAGTGCGGCATCATCTGACCTTTTTTCTGCTGTTTATTATGAGTATTTCTAATTTTAACTTTCAATTTTCACCATCTTCCAGTCAATTTGCAACTAAATTATTTCCAGGGTGAGGACACTATCACTGGACACTGGGTGCAAATACATCTTGAAATGCAATGAAGCTAAACCATTGATTGCTATCAGACCCAACATAAATATATAGTCCAAGGGTAATCTGATTGTATGCTGTGCATGAAGATTTATCTTGATTTTTTTCAATCCACATAAGGTTCATATAAATGAACAAATTGCACCTCGTTGCACAATAACCTAGGATTAATTTAAAAATAAGGTCATGGATGTTTTGGCAACAAAGTAAACATGAACAAAGAAAATACTTGTATTTTTCTGTAGACAAAACCAAGAACTTTTTTATTATTATCAATATCATATAGACTGTGCAATGTTTGATATAAAAGAGCAACATTAAAGAGAAGTAAAATAAGAAAACAGCTTTCAAGGTAAATATCAAATCCTCACGGTAAAATAATAAACAATTGAAAACTGAATCATACAGAGACATATTCTGAAGGGCATTTAAAAAAAAAAACATATTTTATGACTTATATATTAATGCTGATTTCCCCACACATTGTTTTTCATTCCTAAGTTGGTAATTATTTCTTTTGGTGTAATTTAGACCAATAATTCTAGCATGTTCTTGCTCAAATTAAAGTTTATTCCTGCCATATTTTCCTACTTTTAATGACCAATTTGTCAACATCGGTTTAATATCTGAACAAGCTGCTTTCTGGAGCCCCACTGAATTTTTACACTCTCAGGAACTGTTCCTGGAGGCCTCATTTAGACGGCTCAGTAAGGGCTGTGCCTACGACCTGAAGGACTGGCAAGGCTTTAAAGGCAAAATCTACATGATACAACAACAACAGACACCATTTTATTACTCAGTTTGGTTTATGATAATACAGTACTCACTGGCCTAGCTCTATTTACTTGGCAAGACACCATTATTATTTAAATGTCTTAACTGTGAGAGTTATACAAAGTAAAAAAGTGACATACTATATTAACAGAGAAAGGTTGCTTCTCAGGTTTTAGAAAGATAGGTTCAAATTATTAACCTCTCTTCATTTCCAACTGTCAAAAATGTCTAACAGTTGACTACCGTTTCTTACCTTTATCATATGTCATTTTTAAAATGTTCCTTTATGAAGACAAATGGGCCAGAATCTCAGCTGGTGTAAACTGACACTATTATACAGGATGCTGAATTTAAAAAACAAAATAAAACGATTCTGCCTTCTCTTCCCCTCCTCACATTAGATTGTTTTCAACATTTTGTTACAGAAATTAGGATACCGATTCTGCTCCAAAATCCATTTGTGAAAATGCATTTAACTGTGTTTTTGGCATTGGCATATAACTGCTAATGAAATTTAGTTTGGCGTGCACTCTGTGTGTGCCCCGGCACACACAAGGTTAATATTACACATCATCTTCCACCACAGGATAGGACAACTTAATTACTTCAAAGGGCCAATAATAATCATGAAACACATAGTTCTTGTTTCAATAAAAACAAATATTTTTTTGGTTAAATTTTCTTTTGTGGTTAATATAATAAAACCATAGAGGCATAAAACACTGTGCTGGGGTCAATAAATGCCTAACAAAGCACAGCTTTTCACTATGCTTACTATGATATTTATATAAATTGTTGAAATTTACAGAGGCTTTGTTGTTTTTGTTGTTCATGTTGCTCTGGATTCATTCAACCCCAAGCACTGTTACTTCTTAAATGACCGAAGTTACATCTGGCCTATAGTAAAGTGTATGTGACTGAGGTTTGCGCAAAAAGAGGGCTGATTCTTCACCCTGGGGCAAAGCCACTCGCCCCTGCGCATGGGGACTGAACCCCCCAGACTAGAGCAGCAGCACTCTACATCTTGTCCTTGCTTGTCACGAGTGTAGCCGCCAAAAGCAAAGGAGGTTCAGCTCCTTATGCAAGCAAATGGTCCGGGTATTACAACTTAGTGCCTTTTCTTGCTGTATTAACTTTTTGCTTTCTGTGTTGGATTCAGTGTCTTAAGGAGCTTCATGCAGGGAGGCTGAACAAAGTCGTGGTCTTACAGATAGGGTATTGAAGGAGGAGGGGGAAAGGAGAGAAAATATTATGGTCCTGAGCATGCAGTGTGGCACTGTTTTCATAGCTGGGTGTTCCACTGGCATGCTATTCTTAATACGCAGCTGTAGGAAGAGAATAATCCTGTTGTTATTTGTGTTTTAAATACGTACTTTCTATTCTTGAGACATATTATTTGTTGTTTTTTTCCTAATTCTGAAACACAGCTGTAATTCATTTTATAACAAAATATGCAGCATTATTTTAGATGAATAATGTACTTTCAATATATTTAGCTGAAAAACTAAGTTTAATTATAAATAAGTGCCACGAAATAGACTAGTCAATGATTAACTGTCAGTTACAGAATTATTTAACTTGTGTAAAATTGCTAATACAAAAATGACATAATTCACTGCAGTTCAGATGACATCACTTTCTTAGCATTTTTGAAACTCCAAAATAAAAATATAAATGTTTGTGTGACTAACAAGAGGGAGAATGCTAAGGAAATAAAATCCTGGAAAACCTATAATCAAAATACTATTTTGTTATTTATGAATCTATGTGTTTGATAAAGATTGCAATAATTTAAGACTTCTGACACGTTAGATGATGTTATTCAGCCTCAAAATAATTCTAAAATTATAATTACTGGTAGAGTATTCTTTCTAATTAGAGTAGAATGAAAGGATAATTTTCATTGCAATAATGAAGGTTAATTTCCATCCTTCTTCATGTTTACTACCTTATTAAAAAGTGCTCCCCTTAGCCATGGCAGAGACATATTACATTTTCAATGCAAATGTATTAATCTGGATAAATTCCATATTAATTCTGGCGTTGCATAGAGCTGTAATTTGGATTATAATTAATCTAAAGTGGCACTAGATTTAAATGACAATATAAATGAGGCATTAGTAGGCTTTTCTATTCTGAATGAATATTCAACACATATAACTTGCATATTGCCAAGTCTCATTTTGAAAGCTCTACTCCTTGAGATAAGGTAAGCAATACAGCACAACAGCTTACACAAACATACTGTTACTAAATACATGTTAATCCTTTCTCGTCTAATAGATTCTATGCTAAAGAGGGGTCACACCACTTTCCTGTCTAACTTGTTAGTATTGTGATTAATTTATTGGTTTTCCTGAGATTTCTTTGGCAAGACTTGCAACACTCAGTTCATGAGAAAGCCCAAATTAACATTCAATTATACATAAGCAGTTATGCAGTCATTAGAAATACTTGTCAGCTGAGTGAAAATTAAGATGATGATCTGAATGATACATATGGAGAATTAATTTAGATTATGAAAATAAAAGTTTCTAAAAGATTTAGGATTTTACAGTACAAACTGCTTTCTCTAAAGCAGAAAGGCAATCATGTATTTCAGCCCTTGTTTGTATATGAATCTTACTGCAAGTTATTTGTGTAATTGCTGGCATGGGAATGCAAAACAATTATGCTGTTTTTTTGTAGTGCACCCAGTAGGCATTTGGATATAGGTTTGTCCTAATTAAACTTGGCCCTTATGAGCAGCTAATCCTGATGGAATTTTGAGAATTCCCCTTCAGGATTCTTTTCTAGATTCCCTCTTTTTTTGTTTGTTTGTTTCTTCTGGAGTTTTAATACCATATTCTTTCTTAAACAACTAAAAATGGACCTGCCTAAGAAGAAGACAGAGCTGATAAACTCCCTGAATTGCTTTGCAGTGTCCCCTAAGTAGAGTGTATGGTGAGAAATGCAGGCTCCAGGTGGCTGTCACCCCTCTCTTGATGAGCGTCCAGGACAGCCCCTGATAGGACTGGACTTATGTCTGCTCTGGAGCATGGCTTTACTGCACCACAGACAGCTCTTTCCAAGTCAAAGAGCCAGCCAAGGGGGGGATATATATTATAAACCACAACACAGTTTCTTGCTCAACATCATCCTTGTCATCACTGGCCTTTCTTCAGTCTCTTGATCTCAAAAAATAAAGCGACTGAAGAGCAGCTGAGGTTCTAAACTGTGATGGATACTGACCTTAGCACATCAACAAGCAAATTTAAAGGAAGCTTTAATCTTTAGGTCAGTCTTCTGAATTAATTCAGAGAGGGTCATCTATATATATGTATATATATATATATTTTTTTTTTTTAAGTAAATGAAAAATGTTTAATATGTAAAGAGCAAATTACAGTATGGGAGAATTTGAGTGTAAAGAAACTCATATGTAAAATTATATTTTCTCTACACCTATATGTCTTTATGGAGAATACAACCTCCTTTGTATGCTGCTGTCATTGGCATACAACGAAAAGATATATGACTACCTGAAACTAATAGGCTTCAACCTGTTTCAGCACTTCTTCTGCTTCAATGAATCTAACATAATGTAACTAGGTGTAGCGTGCGGCAAAAGTAGCCAATGTAATATTCATTGTGACCATAGATTTCCATCTCATACATAAAAAGCATGGATGAAGTCACATATTTGCCAAATCAAACACAGAAAAAGCCTTGGGTATCTACACCAGATGCTGGCCCTGGGTTTGTTTGTGCACAAGTAAATGTCATGACATAGGGGTTTTGTTTTCAAAGACAGTAGCTTTCATTACTGGGCTTTGTCTATTCCAGGAGATCAAAATTACCCAACCCATAATCCGTTTTCAATGATATTTCCTCTTTCTTAGGCTGAATCATCTGTAAACTTTTTCAATGGATTTTGTATATTTTTTTCAAAATGCCTCAAATAAATACCCAGGAAGAGGCCAGATTCTTGGGAGTAACTGATCAGAGAGCAAGAACAAAAAATAATAATAACAAAACAAAACAAAACAAAAAAAAACCACATTCTTTGGGTTAAAAGGGGGGCAAAACCTGATTGAAGAAAAAATTCAAGTGGTACCTAATCCTATGCTTATGAAAAATTAATATGCCATCAGAGGAATCACAAGTACAGCTAAGATTAATGAAAGGCGCTTAAAAAATTACAAGCACACAAACTGATTTGATTAAAAAATAATCTCACTGGTCGTCCTGTAATATTCTTCAACTTATCCGCATCTATCCTGTCAGATGGTTATGATTAAAAATAGGTCAATGGGAGGCTACTGATAGAAATCACATGCAAAACGCACATGCAATGAATAGTAGTGGGAATGTCCAGACAGTTTAAAATGAAAGAGCATTTCATAAGTTAAAAAAAGGGGAAAACAAAATTCTAGCATCTTACCAGAGTCTTTACTAGCCTTTTTGCCTTCGCTATTGTCTCTCTCACTTGAGTCTTTATCATCACCAACAGCCACTGATGTACTTTTAGCAGACCCTTCTGTATCTTCACCTTGTTCTTCTGGGGACAAGCACAGAAAAGATCTAACTTAGTGACCATTTAACAGAAGTTAAAAAAATACAAGAACAGCACTGAAAGAGGGTGTCAAAGCAGGGAGGGGGGGGAGAAAAAAAGGAAAGAACAGCACTTTAAAGAGGTTGGACATTAATTACAAATAATTTGCAATACTTCAGAATCTATCCAGAGATTCTGAACATGTCTTTATCAGAGTATTTGCTTCCCACCAGCATGACAGGTTTAAAGCTTGTCATTTCATATTCTTTAGCTAGAAATGATTTGTGTTAAAATACACGTACATGGATGCACACATGCATCACACCGGCTTGAACAAAAGCAAGCCCATGTAAAAATGTATCTTGAAGCCAAAAAAGAAAAAAGAAAAAAAGAGGGAATTCAGATATAAATCCTATTAGTACAGCAGTATCCCGCTAATTGCAGTAAGTAAGTATTAGGTATTAGGTACTGTATTAAATATAAACCTCTGGCTTTGTGGGAGAAGTCTCAAATTTTGTCTCCAGGGGGAGCCATTCAGGATAAATGATACAACTTGGTATATGGCTTCTGAGGAAGCAGCATTACCCACACCTCACTTATGTGTTCACACCAGCTAGATTACATGGAAATCTTCACAGTAACTCAAGCCTATTTAATTATTCTGTAAATCTTTGCTATGCTGCTACTGGTGGATTAATCTGTTTATGCAGTTAGCTTCTATGCTGGGGCTGTGTAGCACTAATCCGTGAAAGGCCCACTGTTCCTTTTCATCCTGCGATCATTTGTCTCTCGCTGTGCTGATGTCACATTTTAATGAATTTTTAGCAATCTGAGTAATGCCAGATAACCAGACTTGCAACTCCCCACAGCACAGCATGCTGTTTTCATTGCAGCACAAAAAAATAAAAATCATATTTCTCAGTTCAGGTAGGAATTATATAAATTAGGAGGTGAAAGTAAAATGGGATTCGAAGCACCAGGCTGCTCAATTTCATAAAATCTTTAATGACCATATAAATTAACCCTGGAAAGGCAAAAGGTCACAGACACACATTTGCATACACTCTTCTATTCACTTTTGATAAGCAGAGCTTTTATGCAGGGAACATGATACAATTAACCCTTCAGGAACCACACAAAATGCAGCTACCGACATTTTAAGTGTCAAGCATTAACTGAAAATTACACACTGCATAAAATTTTCATTGTAAATGCTATAGTGATTGAAAGGGGAAATAGTGGCCCTCTTCGCACCCCATGTTTTATTAATAACATTCTGACAGCCGAATGAAATATCCTCTGTCATATGTAGCAGCTGAGCACAAAAAAATTGCTGCTTAGTGCCTTACTTGCCAGCCATGCACTGAAACTGTATGCCTAGGCAAACAACCCTCAGATCGATGTGGTGAACCTATCCGATTCTCAACTCTCTGCAAAACCTTTTGTGAATCGGAAGAGGGGAAAAAAAAAGAAACAAAACAGCTGCAATTTTGGAAACCAAACCAAAAGAAAACACAAAAATCTCAACCACAGATCAATGTGTTTTGCATTGACATCGAAATACAATAGGTTAGGACTAAGCATGCGTGTCCACTTTTTGGAACAACACAGGGAGAAAGATCGTCCCATCTTCTAAAAATAATTGCATATTAAAAAAAAATTACCATCCAAATGGAACCCCCTCCTTGTGCTGTTTTAGCGCTCTCCCTGCTGTGGCCCCCTGCCCCCTCCTGCGATGATAGCTAATCAAACACGGGAGGCATCCCGGCCGCAGCTGGAAGCAGGGCTGTGTTTGTCCGGGTGGCGGGGGAGCGCAGTTCGGGATGCTGCGAGCCTGTGATCCTGCCTGGATCGGGCTGTGTTAATGCCAAGTGTGCACACATGAGGCTCGTATCCAGTGTCAGGCCCTGTGGCCTCACGGAGCCTGTGGCAAATCCCTTCTCGACTCATCCTTGGGAATGGCTGCACGGCTTCTTTTACTAGATTTACTGGCCCAGTTCCCCTGGGCTGGAAAATGAAGTGTCAAAGTGCTACTGAGTGTCCTTATCTTGAGGGGACATAAAATTGTAAGGGCTATCGTGGCACACATTAATAAAACATTGTGTGTGTGTCAGGCGAAGAGAAAGAAAATTATGAAGGTACTAAAAGAAAAGCTACAGTATCATCTGGGTCTCATCAGACAATTTTTGCAGGGTGCTCTCCTGTTTTTCTGGTATGTGTTTTAAGTGTGAGAGAAATTCCCAGACATGTTCTCCTATACATCATCGTGGTGTCTGACCTCAGCCTGACCCTGGCAACAGTTTGAGAAATCTGAATGTGAACAAAGACTCTGTGTCAGCAGCAGGGAGAGATTGCGGGATAGACTTTCCCCATCAACTTAATCGCAAACAGCAGTTCCGAGGCCATAACTTTACAGGGCTCCACCAAGCCACAAACACATAACCTTTAGAGGTGAAACTGCCCCCCGCTCCCCACCCCCCTTCTGTGATTTTTCTCAGTCTTGTGGTGCTCCCTTTGATGTAGCAAGGCAATTAGCTCTAATGTTCAAGTACTGCAGACCTGTTTTATGGTTTGGAAGGTGAGAGCTGTTTATTACAGGTAGGCTCCTGGGGGCCATAAAGGCTTTGCAAATTTTTAATCATGCAAAAAACTAATCAAAATGTAACTTATACACACCATAAAAATTAATATCATTATTATGCATAGTATAAATTGCCTGCCTTGGCTTTCAATGGCACTCACTTCTAGAAAATACATTTGGCATTCATTTCAGAAATATGTATGCCATTCACTTCAGAAATAAATTTCATAGACAGAAATGATAATACAACTTCTCATATTTTCCTTCAAAATTACAAAAAAGCCATCTAAGATTCACACTGTTGCAACATTTATCAAAGGGATGAGCTGGAAATTCAACAGCTGTAACTTAAAAGCAGTTAGTAAATTTACCAAAAAAATCCTTAAGAAAGACTATTCGTTAGAATAGATATGGAGGATATCTAATGAAGTATGCTATCAAAGACACTACATACCTATGCAAAAGACAAATCAACAAACATTTCTTTTCAGTAACATTTTTGTTCTTACTTCATATGCTAACCAACAGTTATAAAAATGTGATCATTCCTGCTTGAAGACACAAAATCAACAAAACAGAATATGATGGGGCTACAGATTCCAGAACAATTCCTAATGCTCTATTTTAAATTTACAAGAGTCCTGCCTATATACATTTACAAATGTCAGCTTTGAAAATGAATAGAACAGTGGATTCAAATGTACTTTAATGGCTTTAATAACACTATTGCAATACGATATTTTATTCACACCTGGTTTTATTTTGTCTAAATGCTGAAAATTTCTTTTGATGTTTGATCTCTTGAGTTTATCAACTTTTTCCTCACAACTGTCTTAGAATTAAACACAAAAAATGAGGTTAGCACAGTCTGAACTAAAACTGTAAAATCATGGGAAAAAGGAAAACTTAAGCTTCAGAGGTAATGTTAATCAGCTAATGTTGCATATTATATATTCTAGGTCATATACTTTACCATGTTAGGCCCCAATTCTATACCAATTTCATGAAAGAAGACCCTTATGACCTTTCTCAGTCCAACGAAGTCAAGATGTGTGATGATTTCAATTGCAAAATCCAGGCCTCACCCAAAGATGAATATGCATATATAGACTGAAAAAGCCAAATTTGCTGAGGTGCAAATAAAAGAACAAATGTATCCACCATAGCTATGGGAAGGTATAGAGACAAAAATAGTAGTTTTGAAATAAAATGTTGAATAGTTAAAACAAGACATGGCAGAGTTGAAACATCACTGATGAATCAATGGACAGTAGTTACTGTTTTGGTCTTGGATTTTGTCATTGTTGCTGTTGGTATCCCTTTTACCTTCTCCAAACTGCAAGTAATTTCCTAAATGAGGATGATCTACTAGTTGTGGGTGAGTAATTGTGGTTATGAGAGAGAAAGCAAGATTAAGCAAGAGTTTGTGGCTGAGGGCCAGATGGATGGGGAAAAAATAAATCAATCAACTAAAGTAGTAAGTAAATAAATAGGAAATGAGAGAGAGATTTAAAAAAATATTTGGTGTTTGTTGTTCAATATGTTCAATAAACTGCTGAATCAATGGTACCCATAAATGTTCAGTATCACTGTATCCCATGTTCAACTGGGAGAAGGAATGGCTTAATGAGATTAACTGTCAGGATGAGAAGGTAACCACTAGCAAAAGATAGTGGAAGGATGGAGAGGAGGGATGGACAAGTGGCAGATAATGTAGGAAAAGGAGGAACAACAAACAAACAAACAAAAAAAGCAAAGAAGAAAAACCTATACAGTATGCAAGGGAAGAAAAAATGAATTAAAAGCAAGCCTTGTGGATTTTCTTCTGGATTATCCCAGTTACTGTACTTAGTTGATGTTAGGTTCTCTCTGACTTCTGGATTGCAATTTATTCACCCAAATATTTCAGAAAGTATTCATTCTATTTTCTAGCTAGTCTTGCAGAGCATGAGTGAGGAACAGGATGCCTTGCTCATTCAGGATCTTGACTGCATCCTCTAGTGGTCATATTTTATCTTCAAATAGGATTTCTAATTTCTCATTTAGGGACTCAAGGGGAATAACGGCACCAACTCATTAATAACTGTTTCTAATCACCGTGTTATATTTAAAACTATTGCTTTTAAAAGGCTGAACTTCCCACAAACAAGCCTATAATTAAGTGATGATTGTCATATTGACCAGAAAGTGCTAACCGGCAGTTTGTATCAAATTGTACCATTTTGTTTTGCGGTGCATAGTTTGAATTTTTATAGCAGTCTAATGCTTATTTTCTTCTGGTTGTATTATTGTGTCAGAGAAGCCCTGCTGAAGAGCTGGCCAAACAGCAAGTTGTGGTGGCTCCTTCCCAAGGAGTGTCACAAATCACACCCACTCCACCCTGCAGCCAATATTCCCCACTCGCTACGCTCAGCCTCACCCCTTTGACTACTGGCAAGTAGCAGCTCTCATCTACCCATCTTCCTTTTTCTCAGCTTCTGAAGGTAGAAAAGATTCATTATCACCAGTTAATTTGCCTAGCACTTTATTATTTCCTATTCTATTTTTTCTACTTTTTATTATTATTATTATTATTATTATTATTATTATTATTATTATTGTTATTATTTAACCGCAGTCTACTTCCAGCTGCTGGAGAAGGAGAAGGGATATTCTCCCCAGCAGTTTAGAGGGGTGGGGTGTCCCTTCCAGTCTGACTGCTGAGCAAGCTCTCCCTTTATCTCGTTGCTGGCTGGGATTGACTGTTTTCTAGTCTTCCTTCTATATTCTCAGAGTAAATCGGGAGAAGAAGCATGTTTTACTCTGATAATGGTGTAAAATGTTGGTAAACTTACAATGAGCCATACTGGCTGATCAGGAAAATGGAAAATCTGTGGTTTTGTTGTTGTTGTTGTTTTATTTTTATATGAATATTTTATCAAATATTTTGCAAGAGGCAAAAGGAGCATATGCTGACAAAACCATTAACAGAGAATGTCAACTATTCAGAAACTCAGCAATGTTTTCCAGATGTGACTGGAGATGAACAGTTAATCATTTATTATGCAAAAAGGGATACTTTTCTTACTTGGCCATCT
The DNA here is from genome assembly GCA_013399115.1 of Anseranas semipalmata. Classification (NCBI taxonomy): domain Eukaryota; kingdom Metazoa; phylum Chordata; class Aves; order Anseriformes; family Anseranatidae; genus Anseranas; species Anseranas semipalmata. Next base: position 188,116 of record VXAA01004868.1, read on the forward strand.
CTAGAAAGGCATTGAAGCATGAATCTATATTGAAAATAGTCAAACTTTTCCATCTCATCGGTACTTTTCTTTTGGCTGCCATTACGGTTCATAGAAACTACTGTTTCCCCCATCAGCAAAAGGTATCAAGAGCATTAGCACCATCTGACTTGAGGTCTAATACATTTGCATCAGGGTTATTTTGAACAGAACATTCAATCTCATTGTTAATTCTTATTCATGCTGGTTTGGATACACCCTGCCTAATTTTGGGTGCTGCTCTAAGCTTCCTCCCTATGGAGGGAGAGACAGGTACCTTCAGGGCACAACTCAAACTTCAGGCAGGTTGAATTAGCCTCTGGAGGCATCTAAGTCCTTCCTAGCTACAGAGGGATTTTAGAGTGAAATTTACTGTTTAGAGTGTAGACTTCTCACATTGGGACTGCAGCTAAATGTTAGAAGTTAGGTGGGTGAACCTGAGCCAAAGAGCCTGACCCAAAGCTCAAAAAGTCAATGAGAGTCTCCTCATGACCTTCACCAGCATATTGGGTGCTCATTTCTAGCCTGTGGAAAAAAAAAAAAAAAAAAAGAAAAGAAAAATACTGGATCTTCACAGCATCATTCACCCTTCTTGCATACCTCTTGTTCAGCTGTGTTTTACTTTTCTGTGTTGCTGTTCAATCTGTTTTCAATGTCCCTTCAGATACAAATGCTTCTGCTGTCCCTGATTTCTTGCATTTTTTCCTACCTCCTACTTGAGCTGAGTTTCCAATACCTCATGTAAGTGGTGAGATTGGCTCTTCCATTCGCACTTTCCAGAATAATCCTTTAGAGTGTATTTACAAAGAAATCCTCCATGTTAATTAACAGCTCATTTAAAATGTCATTTAAATAGCATATTTTATTATTGACGCAGTTTGGGGGCTTCTCTGTGAAATACACTGTAAAATCCTTCTCATTTACCTTCCAGATTTTCTCTCTGAATTATTCACCTCTTTTTGGCTCACTAACAGTATGTCTCTGAAATTATCTGTAAAAAATTTTGTTACTGCATATATTTCTCCTTTGTCTTTTGAGAGTACTAGAGTAAAAGAATTTATTTTCTTTGCCATCTCCTGATCATTTTGGACTGGCTTCTTATTCTCTGGTGGTCTAGCAGAGCTAATGACTCTCTTCTGCAGGGTTTTTACTTCTGAGATACATTCCTAGTTAGCTTTTCTAGGTACCTTCACATCGTTCCTCCTCTTAGCCAACGTCTGTGTTCAGTTTTATTAACATCATTTTGGCTTTATTTCCATTTTTAAGTATACTTTTTTCTGACCTGAATACATTTTTGTACTGTGTCTTGTCACGTAGCTAAACTACATCCCTCCAGTTTTACTTGATGCTAATTGTCACAGGCAGCAGTTGGTGATTTATTTACAGGGGGGGGAAAATTACCTGATTATAACCACTTTTAATCTTTTCTGATTTTTTTTTAAATAGCCCTTACAGTTACCTGATAAATATTTTATAGCATATATAGCAGTCTGTGATTTTTTTTTTCCAATTTATTTGTTGCAAATACCACTTACATCTTCAGGGTTCAAAAGTTTAACATATGCTTACACCATATGCATTGTTTAACATACATATGCACCAAGTGATCTTTGATTTTTTGGAAAGACAACACAGGTGCTTCAACCCAGATCACAATGGCTGAGTGATGTGTAAGAATCTTTACCAAGGATTCCACTGCCAATTCCTCCAAAAATCTCCTGTAAAAAAAACAGGTTTCCTGACTACAGCTGTACTGTACAAAACATAGTATATTGACACAAGGTCAAGCTCAGTATTCAGACAGGAGGAAAGGATAAAAATCTGTTCATGAAAACTAGCAAAAGAAGTAAAAAGCAGCAATACTTTCCTGCCTCCCTGCTGTCTCCCATCCCCTTCTGTTACGGTCTTCCCTTTCACCCTGCAGTCCCAGTCTGGAAAATTTGGATAACAAACTCTTGTGTCATTATTCAAATATTATTCAGTTTTGTGGAATGTTCCTGACGCATATTATATTATTTGTGTGTTTCAGATTCACAGCCATAACATGCTACATCTCTGTTCTCTTCATCCACAATAGCCTATGGGATGCTTCCTGTTCTATTGCTGTGCTTCAACACCTAAAGCTGATCTTTTCTTGCTTCATTGTTTGAGATCTGGAATTACACTATCCTATTAATTACTCTGAGGTTTGCAACTCAAATCTGCTGCCAAGTTTGCTGCAGACACTTGCATGACACACTCTGAAGATGAGAAATACCAATTACATCTTAGCACAATAATGGGTGACATAAATACTGAAAGAGAGTAGATTACATACACAGATTTTTTGAATTTAAAAACGCCATTTATATCTAGGGGTTCTCCTAGTGCCAAGTCAAGCACTTTATGTCACCCAGTCTTGCTATCAAGGTTCCGTATCGTTGCAACAGAGTGGCATGGGTTCTTCTTTTTACTCAAACAGTGCAGCACACTAGGCGTTTTCCTTCATCTTTCACTTCCTCTTTTCTTTAGTTATATTTTAATTCCCACTGTTCAATATATCACACTACTCTACCTTTGCTACCTGATTGTCTCATTTGAATTCTCTTTCTCTCATACATAGTTTAAATAACAATCCCCCCACCTTAATTTTCATTGTCAGCAACATAATTCTATTTCTGTTGAAGCCAAGGGTGTCCCTTGCCTACAGACTCCCAGTTCACAACTACTTAATAAACACAAATCTACACTGTCAATTTAGCTAAACCCCTGAAATGCCTTGTGAGGTGGTGCTGTTGATAGCACTGAAAATATTCCAAAGAAAGCCTCTGAACAAGACCTGAACTTAAATTTGTTCTTAATGACTTCAGACAAGTAGATGGGGCCACCCATTTGTAAGCTTAATGTAGACTTCCCACCATACAGCTGTCTTTTCATTTGCTTATAACTTCAGTAAAGTTGAACTGCTTGGGATGAAATCTGTTGCATTGAATTTCTGCTGCAGGATACCAATGCATTTTTTGAAAATTTCAGACAAAATGATTCAGCTACTTCTAAGAATAGGAATAGGACAAATACATTTTCTTACATATATATATTTTGGAAATCTTTACTATTCCAGTAATTTTGAACTGGAACCCAAAATTCAGCAGACAGGATGACGTCTGGCATGTGCAGTGTTGTATAAAACTGCCCAAATTCAGCCAAGGAATATACCTTTGAAGAATTCTACTTACCCGTGCTCAGAAAAGCCGCTTGTACTGAAGAGCTAAAATTCTCCTAGGAATTCATAATCACTGAACACACTCACACTTCCCACAGTACTGAGAGCTCACCAAAGTGTGTATTTAGTCACATCCTGCAGAGCCTCTGCAAACCTCTTCTCCCTTTTCCCATGGGTACTAAACAATGTGCATGCCATCCTCATGGAGGAACTACAGCTTAAATAGCTCCTCTAAAATACAAATTCTCCTGGTAGCTCCCTTGTACAACCAGACTACAGTCATGGCATCCTTACTATGGTGAAACTGAACCTTTCCTTATGATTTTTCATTGCTGCTGTAAGTCCTTGTGCAGTGCACAACTGATTGCTATAGGAGAGGAGGAGCAGCATGTTCCCCCTTGCTATCACATTGGTAGGAGCAAAAGAAGTATGGAAGTGAGATTTGGAGATTAGAGAAAGAATTGGGAGGAACGTAAGTAGAATGTGGTCACAAGAAGAGAAAAGAACGTGGATGACCAGGAGAAACTGTGGTCAAATGAAAAGTATGTAAAAGGCTAGGACTAGAAACAGCAGGGTATCGAATTCCAGTATGAAACTGGGCTTAAGGAGATAGAGCTGGCTGAGAACAAAAGTGCAGACCACTGGAATATACCAAACAAATAAGGTAAAGACGTTGAGACATGTTGAGAGGTTTGTGCAGGGATATTAAAGTTGGCAGGCAGTGGGGATGGAAGCATGCGTGGCTGGGTAGGGAAGGGAGCTGGGAGCTGACTGGAAATATAGAAGGGACATCTAAAGAATTAGCAGCAGATGATAAGAAAAATAGACAGCACTGGTGGGGTGGGAAAAATCGTGTATGAACAGAGTGGGAGGGGAGATGTGGAGAGAAAATACTAGATGAAAATAGCGATTCCTTGGCAAGGAGATTGGAAATTAATGTAAGGCATGGTGTCCCCCACAGTTCAAAATTAAATCCCTGATTTTTTGTTCTCATCATTCTTCTTTTGGCTTACTGCACTGTCCTTCAACAGTAATTGTCTACAGTGAGAACAAAATCCTTCTGCTACTCTCAATTGGTTCATTAGCTCTGCTAAAAGGGGTTTGTGCAGCAAATCCAAACTCATTGATGTTCATATAACTTTCAGCATAGTACTACATGACAACTTTTTTTTTTCCTGTTCAAATCTTCAAAAAATAACTATTGGGTTTTAGATGCAAAACAAACAAACAAACAAAAAGTTTATATAGAACCCTTAATATTATCACTGAAGTCAAATACTCTAATATCTTAGAAAATGTTTCAAGACATTTCCCTTTTGACACAAACTCTAATTTCCTGATCAAGCTCTACCTTGTGGCAAAGACTGCCCTTATTCACTGCACAAAACTAATGATACTTATTTAGTGAAAAACTATTCAGGATTTTGTTTTCTTCTCACTATTTAACATGTGGCCACGTGTTTTATTTACTACTTCTCTTCAACCTGTTCTGAAAAAATAATTATTCATTTCATTATTGACTTTTTATTGTTGCACAAACATTAATGAATTTATCTTCATTATGACCTAAGAGATGAGTAGGCAATTCTGCAGTTTCAGAAAGGTAAGGTATAGAGAAATTGAGGTTAAAAAAATCTACTAACTTTGAGAACTCAGTTTGATACAGATGGGACCCAATTTTTTCCAAGTACATAGCAATATATAGCACTTTATATACTGAAAGCACAGCACTGATTGCTTTCATTTGCAGCTCTGTGTGTTCAGCACTTATTTAACACTATACTACAGCCTCAAATCAAGCACTCAGAAAATGAAGGCCACACTGTCGGTGAACTCCTCTGAAAAGTCTGGGTAAGGTGACCTGCTTAGGATAAGAAAAAAAATAGGAGATCTCCAGCAGAGACAGATATGGAAGCAAGTTTTTCAGTTGTCTTAAACATAACCCATCATTTCTCTTCCTGGCATCCCCAGCCTCCCTCACTACACACTTCCTGAATTTCTCAGCAAACATGTTGGGGCTCTACAGACAGTTTCTGCCATCCTTGCACAGCACTAGTTCATCCATATCCCCATGCAGCTTCATTCCATAAATTCAAAAAGGCAAGGGGGAAATGCTATGTGACCATGTAATTACAGAGTTAAGGTAGTACAACATATATTAGTCCTTCTCAATTATGACAGTGTCTTCTTTGAGAGGCAGAAACAAATCTGCTCTACTACATCAACATATCAACCTCCCCTTTTTCTTGTTCATGCACATGAGATCAGCAAGCAATATATATTTAGAAATGTCATTATCTGAATATTTTCTGTACCATATAAAGTCATAAAATGCATAAGAGTAGACTGTAAGGCAATGTACAAGGATTTTCCTGCATAAATCAGCCTGCAATTCGCAGGAGTGGTGTGGACAAAAAATTCAAACATGTTGCAATTACAAAAAATACTGTAGCTTCCCTTATCATGGAAAGAAACAAGTAAAGAAGAGACACAAACACAGTTGGGTAGATGTGCTATATTCCTGACAATTATTGTTTGCTTTTTGAAACAAGATGTTTTGGTCACCTCAGCATAAATTAGCCTCACAGTTATCACTGAGCTGAAGANGGATTGGTTTTGTTTGAGTAAGAGTATTCATAGATGTTCAAATCTTCAGAGGTCATAGTACAGAAAAATGGGCTTAAGTGAACACACATTTGATTTTCGGAAGTGCTCAATGTTGTCTCAGCACTGATGGACTGAAAGCTGAGCAGTTTCAAGAATCCATATAGTCTCAGAGAAATTAGCAAAAACCCATACATTAGGCACAGATGATTTTTACCAAAGCAAAATAGATGGTCAACACCTGGCCTTTAAGCAGATTTATAGTCCTCATAAAATGTATAACCTCCATACACACTAACCTACAAATACATTGAGAAAGTTCCAGTCATTTCAAATCACGTGTTCACAAAACCATGTGTGTTGGGCTTTGAGGTCTGGGGATTATAATAGTCACTAGTTTATAGTAGTATTTCACTTGAAAAGTGGAACATGATGTGAAGTAAGCAGCAAATAACTTCCAAAAGCAGAAAAAACTACGAAGTTGCTTATTATAAAAGCAGGATTAATTTAGTCACCTTCATCAAAAAAAAAAAAAAATCTGCTGCTTACTGTATATTTAATCCATGCATCTTTAAATAATTATATTTTTAGTCCTATACAGCATCTAAGCATACAATGTTCTTTTTAAGATCTAGGTAAAAAAGCTAGAATTATCTTTAAAAATTTAAATCCTGTATTTGTAACAGGTTGTGTCCTACATGCACAGGTTGGCGGACTTAAAAGTACGCCATGGTCTTTCTCTTCAGTTTGTTGTAGAGATGAAATGGGGCATTATCCATTTCATATAAACACTATTTGGGCAGGGATTTGTCATCCGCATGTCATTTTCATTCATCCAGATGCTTTGTGAACTTTCTTACCTATGGTTAACCCAGCACACTTGACATACTCAATACCAGCGTCAGAACAGATAAACATACTGGTCATATTCCCAAATGATCAGGAGATAGGAAGAGACTCTTCATCCAAGGCTGTTCTGACTTAGTATCTATTTTGGACTGAATGTGACAATGTGGTGACATTCCTCACTCAGTCCATGATGTGCAGCACACAGTTTGTCTGACTGACAAATGCTGTCTTTTAGCTGATGGCTAAGAGGGACCATATCTATGTTTCTGTATCTTCAGGGGATGTCAGCCTGGTAGAACACCTAAGGTCAAACTGATTGCATGGCTTGTGACACTTCCAGGATCTATGTATATGAATACAGCATTCTGCTTTTGGATACCACTTCACAAAGTTGGTATGAAGTTGAACTTCATAAAAAATAGTTAAAATTTTTTTCATTGTTCATATATATAGAGAGGAGAAACAATTCACAAGTTGTCTTCAGCAGAAACCGGCCATAACAAGGAATCAGGAGAAGTATGACGTTTTTTACTTTTCCTAACTAGGGAACTAGGGAAGTTAGATACTTCAGGATGAAAAAGAAAAAAAAAAAAAAAAGGAATAACCTGAGTACCTGTATTTCATCAGACGTGGAGTTAAGTAGAACTATTGTGCATCTCTGTGATTAAAAATAAATAAATAAATCAGGTATCTATGTAACAAAAATCATTTTTACCTTTATCAAACTAAGATGTCAATTTCTAAAGAAGCTGATTTCTAAAAATCAAATGAAAATGCTATTCCAACAGCATTTTGAGAGCTATGAAAGGCACATATGTGCTGCCTTTCCAAATCAAATGGAAACAGGAATGGTGTAAAGGTCCATCTGGGGGCCTGGAATGTATTTCAGCTCTTGCTGAAAAACCATCTACCATATCTTAAAGAGAAACAAGCTAGTTGTTGAAAATCATATAAGGAATATCACTTGAGACTGCTACAAACTCAGCATAACTAAGTTTGAACTCAACTCCTAGTTTATAACAGAAAAAAAAAAATCAAAGTTAAAAATAAAATTGCTAAATACTTTAAAGACAGCATGCAGGTTCAGCAGCTTTCAATGAATTGCTTCCAGAAGCAGTTCCTGATCAAACTATTATGAAGGCTTATTTGATGCATTCCTTCATTCAAAATAGATTTTTTTTTTTTTTCACAGAAAACTTTGTTTTCAAGCTTTCTCTTGACATTCATTCATTCATGGCCAAAGAATCATTCCCTACCGGAAGCCAAAACCTGGTGCTTGAACTGTAACCATCAAAGTAAAGAAGGGTACTTTTGCGACTTAAGTTACAGATGTGCATTACTGCTGGCAACATGGAGGACATCTCTTGGCATGGAAATGTACAAAGAATGGCCAGCTTTTGGTAGTTTTAAATGTCTTATGATAGGTACTGTATTTCTCACAATCTGAGCTCCTGGAGTTATGCAAGAATGTGAAATTCCACTTGATAACAAAAAGTAAAGAATGTCATAGATGGTGGGGTGAGGGGGAACGACACATTTCTAAAGGCTTAAGCAAAAAAAAATCTGAAAACTCAACCCCAAATGTATTATAATCAACTCTCAATTATCCAGGGTACTACAGGGGTGGGGTTACTTAAATAAAGTAAAACCATATGTAAACTACATTAACAGAACACATTTACTACATTCACTTTTGAAGTAATTCACTTACTTTCACTTGTAAATAGCTATCTATGGAATGAAGGAACAGCATTAAATTGCAGGGAGCAGAGCAAGCCTGGTAGAAGCAATATTTATCTTGTGTCATGTATGCTGCAGCATGGGCTACAGCCTGTGATGTGGGCAGCAGATGGGCTCTGATCAAGCCACAGCCCAGGTAACCTATTCACAGATAATTCAGATTTGACTGCTTTATAAATCTCAGGAATTCAAATGCAGTCTCGTGACTGTAATATTTTCAACGCCACAATTCAACAAGCTGTCAAAAAAGTACAACCCACCCTCCAAAAACCTTCCCCCAATTAAATTCCCTCAACTGCAACTTAGAAAAACTATAACCCTTGTAAAAACCTTTTTACTGAATGTCTCCACCTATGTTTTCTCCCTCCAGCTACAAGCATATGAAAAAAAGCAGCTGAGAAATGAAGAAGTTGTGAAATTTGATAATTGGGTTAATGACAGTAATAAAAAAGAAATCGTTGAAAAACCGAGGACAAAAAATCTTATTGGAATGATGGTTCTTACCCTCATGTGAATTATAGATCAACTCTGTGGAAAACACTGTTTGATAATTTTTCTAGGGCTCCTATGATTAAGAAAACAGTCCACAGCCTGTTCCATTTTAAAGTGTCCCCACCCTTGCTTGAGCAGAAACGCAGTTACAATAATTTTATAGTATGTAAAATGAAAACACTTGGCCTACTAAGTTGCAGGGAAGCAACATGCAGAGTTTTATAGATGTACAGTATCATTTAGAACCCTGCTGTTTCATTTAAATTGTGTTGAATCTTTTTTATCGTTTCTTCATCGAACTTAATTTGCCTAACCCTCTTATTTGATATTCCTCCTACTGTTTGTTTATTTCTCACTGGAAGAACGTAATAGCAACAGAATATAAATAAAGGCTAGAAGTGGTGGTATATCTTCTTAGAAGTGTGAACATTCCTCTCTCTCTTTCAATTCCAACATTTCAAGACTTTTCTTTGTTAGGGGAGAATTTAATAAGACAAATAATCAGTCATGAAGAATGAAGTAGAACTCCACTAGTGACTGCTGAGCCCAAATGATGTATTGTACAAGGAAGAAGACAATACAGTAATTCTTTGTAATAGAGGACACCAAAATCACAAGAAGCACACAGCACAAGTTCTGAACTATTATAATGAACTCAGGGACTAAAGACCAGACCTTAGTTTCTGATAAGGCTGTTTTCATTGCTTTAGCAGCACACAGATGCCTAAAAGCTGGTTTAAATGGCTGGGTGGAAAGCCTCAAAATGAAAAGGACGCCCAGTGGCACAGAGCCAATGTTGCTGATTCATTCAAAGTGGACATTAGCAATTCCTGTGTGTAGAATAAGATATTCCAAACAGCCTTAGGCTGACCTAAATTAATCCAGTTCTAAAAATCTTGGGAATGTCTGAAATTTACCTCAGTTAACTCCCCCATTTTCAAATGCGGAGTAACACTGGGACATCACTGCAATTCTGGAGACAAGCACATTTGTTAACATTCATGGTAAAAGAATATTTCAGTTAAAAGTTCTTAAAGAGCTGGAAAGGGAATAAAGCTTGGTTTACTATCTACATTTTGAAAATGAGAAAGCACATCTAACTTTCTTCCTGAACAGAGCTATTAAATCTATTACAGAGGAAGCAACGTGAAGTTTATAAGAATCTTGCCCTCTGAGAATTTCAATGGGTAAAAGCTGTGGAAATTTCACTTTATTGCCACCGTTCCGCCTACCACAAGGGAGCACTTGTAATATTGATTAAATTGGACATGGACAGCAGAAAAATATGTAACATTTATCAAAGCCTACAAGTGCAAGAAAACAAAACCAGAACTTCCATTTGTTACTGTAGGTTCCAGAAAAAAAATGAGGGAATGTACCCTAAATGCAACATGAAGACAGTAATGCCTCTGTTTGTGTCAATTTTTAGAGAAACTGATGAACCTAATTCTTATTTTCCAGAAACACCAACTTCAACCCAAAGCCAGCTAACCATCGTGAAAGCCACAGATACAGTTAAGAACTTGGCCCCTGTCCCCTGACCTGTGCCAGACATCATTAATTTCATCATTCCACCCATATTTATGGTTTTATGCTTCAATATTTAGACCTCCCAAATTTAAAATGGTTGCAAGCAAAGTAGAATTCATCCCTTTCTAGCAAGGTGGCTGTAAACAGATTTGTTGGCATCTGCACCTGTAAGTGATACGGCATTTTTGCTCTTTGGGTGCCTTAGTCAGATACTTTCCTGCAGGATTGGGGGAATAATACGAATGAAAAAAGAAGATCCCACCTTACAAACTATAAATCCAGGCACTAAATGCCTTGGTTGTTTGGAATTGTATACTGGTATCAATAAAGCCATGACCAATTTTCTGGGGAAAGGTTTTCCATTTTTCCTTTTTGAGCAAAGTCTGCATATTTATTTGTTTGTCCATTTTAAATGGATCTTCAATCACTTCCAAAAGGGGATCCCATTAAATTTTCTACTAAAAAATGACTAAATTAAGGATGTTCATAATTTTTACTATATCCATGAAATGATATACTGCTGCTTTGAAAGAACCAAGAGTTAACTGAGTTTAACACAAAGTAAGCAAGACATCCTTCTTTCTAAAAGCCTTATTCAAAGACCCTTCTAATTCTAACTTGCATTAAATACAAGCAATGTGGAGATACTCTCTTTCTCTGTTATTCTTTCTGCTTATTATGTAAGAAACCACATATCTTCCTAAAATACAGTATCCTCTCTTAGCATACTAATGATCTTTAGATTATTTTCTATATCACAATTGCTATGTCACATTTACAAATGTGCGTTCCAAAATCTTCAACAGTTGAAAAGATTAGTACCACCCACCACAGGATTTGCTCTTTCTCAGAGAGCTTGACATTTGCACTATCTTTCTCGAGTCTGTTCCTTCAGACTAGTGAATTAGAGGCTGACTTGTCTCTCAAATAATTTTGTAGTCTTCAAAAATGCAAAGCAAAAAGCACTCAGGAAAACAATTTTACACATTCTAAAAAAAAATAAAAAAATTTTTACACATTGCAACCAATAACCCTGCTTTTAGGACATCACGTGTGCTGTCAAGATTTCTGGTTGGAGAAGTAGGTTGGAAACATCTCTACCTCTGAATTGTCATGACAGTATTTGAGCTCAATTTTTTTGATTAAAACAATCTAACAATATGGGGTTGTCAGCAAATATATCTAAAAGACTTAAGAGTTTCTGTGGAAATCAGTCTGCATGGAATGTAACTGAATAATGAAAAACAGCACAACGCATATATCTCCCAATAGTGAATAATATGTCAGATAGAAAAACACATTAGCTCAGCCACTATGTATCTATAATGCATTTATTTCACTGGAATCTTTATGAAAACTAAACGTACAGCTTTAGTTATTGTTACTTAACCAGCTCAATGAAATAAAGGAAGACGGACCAACAGATGAACATTTTAGGTTTGGAAGCCACCAGGATAAAATTATTTGATTCACAGCTACACCTAATATAGCTGAGTAACATAAACACTAATATCCTGTTTCTTACCCTGGGTAGCAAATCTTATACTGCTTAAATCTAGCTTGTCTTGAACTAATGATAGTTTATAAAAAGAAGAGAAAAGCTTATCAAATATTTTTGAGAAATCTCTGAAAACAGTAAATACCAGTCCATTATTACACACTCTGGAACAAACTCAAAATTCTGCTAAGTTCTTAGTACAGACCACAACTAACTGGAAGCTTGGACATTTCATAAGCGAGTTTCACCAAAGGTATCATAACACTGAGATTCCAGCCCCATGTGTCATGCCCTGAAACATCTGCAACAGAACATAACATTCTTAATAAATGAGATAAATAAAAGTGTGCATTTAATGAAATAATTCTGGAAATATATCTGTTCATCCACACAGATGAAAAGCTGTTTATGATTTTGCTTGGTGGGAAAGGAAATTTATAAGGGAAATTTTTTAGTTCTGTTCAAGTACACCTGGAATATTTCTATAAGAAGACAATACATTACTTCAGCAGTAGGAAAGTATATATGTCACAAAGATACTGATAAAAAGAATGTCTGCAAACATTCATATCTCCTTCCATACATCTGTAATGAAGAAAAAACTTTCTGGTTGATCATATTTAATAACACACTGAAAAAAAATTTAGAGTTATGTAATACATTTCTACGTGGTAGTGGAAGAGAAGGTAGCTACTTAGAAAATGCAGGTTTGCATTTTTATGCTAAATTGATGCTAATTATATTACCACTTATACCACATTCTCATCCCACTCTTGCAAATTGCTACAAACAATTAAGAGCAAAAATCCATTCAAGTTAACAAAATGACAAGTTCTCTGCTACTTCAGAGTATTTTTAGGCGTGGTGTGTTCTTAGCTTGAGTTGGTTTTCATCTGTTCCTGTAATTCACAAGTCCTCAAAATAACTCTGTGACTTTTTTTTTTTTAACACTGTTTAATCAGGATGGGGATCTGAACTGTGAGTTTATCCAAACCAGTCTCCTTTTAGTGCTTTGGGTTTTTGCTGTGCCAAACCACTTCTGGTGTTTCAAGCAAGGCAATGACAGCATACCTTCTTGTTATTATTTATGCATGGAAGGCCAAACCAAATGCTTGGGTGGGTCGCTGAAGACATGAAGTAGGTAGTTTTTTCCATCCACAGGACCCCATTTACATTTAAATGAACTTGCTCCTTGTGAAAGATTGGCTCCAACAGAGAATACCACATGACCACAGACACTGAAATTAAATCACTATCGCAAGGATAGAAGCCACCAACATAGTGCTAAAAACAACCTACAGTGCGTTTCTGCATTACCTTATATATATGTCAGTAATAAAGAGAAAATGATCCATTTTATTTTATAAGATGCAGCCTGCTATATTTTCTTAATCCAGATGCATAAGACACTGCTTCCTAAAGCAAGACTCAACTAACAAACAAAGCTACCTCTGCCATGACTAGATTTCTCACCAGGGGTAGGAAAATTGTCATGTGCAGCTCCAGGCTTTAAATGGATGATTTCTCCTGGCTGATGCTAGAGTGGCACTGACTTGACAAATGTGGGAAAGTCCTCAGCTGTGAGATGGGGGCTTAGGTTGTGGGCTCTTGGTCAATTGAAAGGTTGCATTAAATGTAAATTATAGGACTGTTACTTAGATATATACCCTTCTCAACCAGGTGAAAGGCAAACAGCGCCCTGCACTAATTCACAGATGAACTGGTAATAGGCTTGCTGAATAAGGCAAGCAGGCAGGCAGCAAGCAATTATAATCCTCATCTTTGAAGGAAGGAAGGAAAGGTATTTTTATATAAAACCATATTAAATTTCCTTTTTTTTTTTTAAGTGCCTCTATGTATTTCTCTTTTCAATTTATATGGAAAAGTATTAAGCAAAAATCTACAGCAGAACTGGCAGTAAATATCACAGTAACAATTGCTCTTTTATTAAATATTTATTGAAATAAATTCCTGTGCTTTCTCATTTTTCTTCTTCTGCTTCCAATATTTATTTACAGCTGATTATTAACATCTGCCAGTGTAACAGTTTCATCTGTACAGAAGCCGAAGGGTAAAAAAGTCACACACCCCCTCTAACATGACCTGTAGTTAGACAGAAAACAGTTTTCCCAGTCACCGCTTGGCTTCCTGTCTGTGACCTCTGAAAAGCATTGGAGGCCAGGGTTAATGGCCTTTCCAATCTCTGTGATAAGAATTCATTTTGTTCTATTACCAGCAGTTATCTCAGGAGCCTGCTGCATCACTTCAGCAGGGTTCAATCAATGAGAGGACCTAATGAAGTAACCAGCTGTAGCTCTATTTCCCTGGTCAACTCTATCAGACAAATAAGATCTATCAGTCACATCTTAAGGCCGATCCGAGAAACAGTATCTTCACATGCTGAACCCATATGCATATGAACTAGTGATACCTGGCTGTTTCTTTTTAATCTTCCCTTTTAATATGGCTTTTCTAACAGAAAAGCAAATGAAATGGGTTTTACATTTTGCATTAAGACAACAATAATGCTGGATTAAGAAACAGTGGATTTTCAGAACAGCAGAAAGCATTTGTATTAATAGCAAAAATAGTGTAAATTATATTGCATGACAGATTATTCTTTTCCTGGCAACCTCTATTCTCCTTAGCACTCTGGAGAAGAAAAAATATTCTGTTTATTGTTTTCTACCCTAAATTACTGTGTGTCATAAACAGTGTTAATTATGGGACTTAATCTTTAGTTTGTCACTTAGAAAGGAAATATAATTATGGTAATAATTTTCAGTCAAGTGTCAGTCAAACTAATTGTCAGTCCATTTTATTTCATATTTAAATCCCATCACTGAAAGTAAAAATGTTATTTTTGACAAAATCATACATACAATTTTGCGATTTGTTATAATTAACTTTATCCTCTCTTACTTCAGAAAAGGGCTTAATTACTTAGAAGTACAAATCTGTAAAAGGCACTGGATTTGAAAATTGAAAAATAAGGAAACTAATAATAAAGGATAACTTCATGACTTCAGAGATGTATAATTCAAAGTATGACTTTATAATTATTTAGAGGATATAGAAGAAAAATGCAATATATATTTCTTGTATCAAAATGTCCAGTCTGACTTCATTACTAAGTGTGACAAACTAAGTTGTAGCAGGCCACTACAGGCAAATTACTGAAAGTACATGGAAGACATGTTAGAAGAGTGTCCTATTTGCTGAAATGTTGAAAGCCACATGTAGCTAAGTTTATTTTATTAGGTTAATCTCAAGGAATCTCATGAAATGAAATTTGTATCCTTTTAACTTAACTGTGTGCTTTGTCAAACTGAAATGAAAGAAAGCCTGGCTATGTGCTGCTATGCAGAAAAAGAGATGATATCCAAGAAATACAGCTAAAAATGGTAACTATTCAACATGCACACACACTGTACACAGAAACATCCATATAATTAAACCAAGGTAGCATTTTGCGTATAGTAACACGTCTGATGGGTTATGACACACAAATTCCAGAGTACATGTGCTTCAAATAAATATTATATCTCTTCCCTGTGCGCGAAACAAGGGCATTCTTCTTTTGCAATCTGCCTGTATTAATAAAACAATAGGAATATTACATATACAATCAAAAGATATCCAAGAAATCTTCCCTTTTTTAATTTTAAATGACCTTAATGAAAAACAAGGGGAAGAATGTGTTTTAATAGTGCTGTTTGGAATATAAGAAAATAACATTTCTGCCATAGATACCTAAGTACATTTGAAAAGGACCGAAATATCTATGCTACATATGTAAACTGATAAGATTATGCCTAGCAGGCATTTTGGGAACATCTGTCAATTTTTTATGGAACGCACTGATTGTGGGCTATTGATTGCATTTAAACAAAGTTGTTTCAAAAAAAATCAGCTAACAATTCGTGTAGAAAGGACTGATCAATATTTAAATGACTCTCCTTATTGATTTAAAATTAACTTTCAATTAAGAGATCCATAGGACTCTTAACTGCGACACTTATCCATTCAAGAGAAAATAAAGGTACATTTATCGATACACTTAAACAGCAGTGGCTGGTTTCCTATTGATTCAGTCATTTGCGCTGGGATTCGTTAGCGTCATCAGGCTTTAACTCACTTGCTAGGTCTTCACAGTGGGTAATACTGCAAGATGCAGGAATGTGCAAAATGATACAGGGCAAGAGAACAGAATTAGAAGACGTATGCAGAGGTAAGTCATACTTATGCCTTTTATATCTCCTGCTGAAGAAACAGTACCTTCAAACCTGCCTAGTTTTGGGGTTTGGTCAGGAACAAATTCTTGTCAACTGACCTGCAATGTACGGTTCTGGAACAGGAACCATATAAATGAATGAAATCTTTCTATAATACTGATAGGTAACAGTTCTATTGGCTCCCACTGACACTGACAAAATCACCTATTTGTGTATATTGATTAACATATAATCAATAAGAACTTAAGCTCATTTTTTAAAGAATTTTTTTAAGTGGCAGTATCATGATGCCCTGCATACGTTCATCAATATAATTATACATGAGATATTTAAGGCCAGTATCATTTCATATTGTGATTAAGAAATCAGACATTGTATGGATTTTGAAAGACTTACTGAGACATTTGAAAGTAAACAGTAAGTGTGTATCTCTGTGTTAGAGACAAACTCAAATATATCTGAACTAAACAAAAATATACTACAATAGCATAGCTGTAACTATAAACATGTGCAAAAGCATCAGCACGTTTAGAAACACAAATTAAAACCAGGACTGTAATTACATACTTCATTATTTATATGTATTCTGGGTATTTTAGTATACTAAGGAAGCTGGACATGTAATCTCTATAGTTAATAACAGACCAAATTCATCCCAGGTGTAATTTCATTGAAGTCAATGGACCTGGAACTGCACCTGGAATGAATTTGGCCCAGTGCTATGAATGCCTCCTGACTCTCGCCAGCCTAGATTTACATATAAGATATAACACAAAAATGAAATAAAAATAGAAGATGTCCAGGAGGCATGGCATGTTTACAGAGCAGAGTGGTAATAACCTTGCCTGATATATACGTGGCAGTGCTTCGCTTAGGCAGGCAGTATCATTGGGAATGGGGGAGGGTTAACACTGACAGTGGCTCAGGTTTGCCTATGTCCCTTCGTCTCATTGCCTGTTTCTTTCTCTTTTTCTCTCTCTTTCTTTCTTTTTTTGAAGCCTCAGAGCCCTGAGCTGTCCAGTGAAAAGAAGCTGCCCCAAATTGACACATTTATTACCTATTCATTTGTTGTGATGTAATCTCTGGGAGAAAAAAAAAAAAGCCACAATATGTTAATGTTTAAACACTAAGACCTTTTCTGATTTTCTGATCAACTGAGATTATTCCTCAAACTGAGAATCCCAGACAGAATCTATATAAAATTCAACTCACTTGTGATCACCAACATTTTATTCAAAAAAAAAAAAAAAAAGGAAGATTTCTAGATTTTGCTAGCAAAACAGAACAAATAAACTCTTCAAAACCTGGATGCTTTTATATTATTAAAAGCTGCTGCCTGTATTTTTTTTCTCTGTCCACTAAAGGTTAAATCATAGTTATCAAAGGCTCATTTGCAGAGTTATGATATGAATCAGTGATATCTTAGGATCATAATAACGCAAAAAAATGGTTATGGTCTTTTGCTGCTGGGTGGGAGTCAAGATCAGAAAGACCAGGGTGTAAATGCAAAGAAAATACCCCCTCCTAAAATGTCTAAATCACATAATGTTAGTGTAACATAATTTGGAATATATTATGATGGTTACAATTACTAAAAAGTGCATGATGCCATTATTTCCAACTGGAAATTAGATGATTATACTAATTAAGTGATAGCAGGTGGCACAGGATGACTGCTACAATCTTCTCTGATCTGCAGAGAGAGATGCATGGTTCAGTGTCTAAAACACCCAGGAATAGTAACAATTGGTTTAAGCAGTATTCTGTCCCAAGATGCAGAAGAAGGATTCACTTTGATTTAACACTTCCTTATCACATCAAAGAGGCGAAGAGGCATCTTTATGGATTGGCTTAGAAAAAAAATGCTACTGGTTCAGCTTCTACCCTTGTAACTAACATCTCTTGGTATAATAGAACTACAGCATGAAATGAATTCCAATAGAATAATGTAATTCTAAAATGCCAGCAACATTCTTTTAAATTACAACTGGCCTAAATTCATCATTACTGCTTTTAACTCCCTCAATTCAGAAGTAGCTATAGGTGTACAACTGAGAGTCTCTAAGTCAAGCAAACTGGAAATGCTGTAGCGAAATAAATATTTCTCTGGTAATAAAAGCACTAAATACTTTTAAGAATATATGTGGTCATTAAATACATTTGAATTTTAACTCAAATTTACTAAGAAGTATTTACACATTATTTTTACAGCAGTATTTGGAGATTATTCACAACTGCATTAAGTTAGACAAATAATCCTCTAGTCCCATGAGTCATTTCTGATCTTGTTTTTCTTGTCATTTCTGGTCTATGTTCGGACTGAAGTAAGGCTAAGTCATCACCATCGATTACTTTTCCAGATCAGCCATCATTAGTTTAAATAATATGAGGGGTATTTAAGAAGCTTCTCTTTCTCTCTCTTTTTTTTTTTTTTTGGACTTCCATATGTTTCTGGAGTGTGACCTCAGTTTAACAATGGCAGGGGAGCAGATCTGCTGAAGAAGAACCATGCTGTGCGAGAATCCGACCAACATATGCCTAAGAGGCAAACCAAGTGATTCTTATAAATGACAGAAAATAAATGTTATCTAATTTCTCAAAATCTCTTATCTAACTTTATCTGTCTCTGTAGCATTCATTTCAATTTCGTTATTGTATTTCTTACTATAGATCGAAAGCACAGCTGATAAGACTTGAGTTTAGATATATTTGTAACGTGCTATGATATCTTACAGTACAGCTAGTTCATTTAAAAAACTACCGCCTTCTCCCTCCATGTTTCCCAAAGCCTTACCTGTGCCACAATTTCAAGTAATGTTTGTGCCACTTAAATCTTCACAGGTGAATGCAAGAGAAAGCAAGATATGACAGTAAAAGCTGAAAAGCTATTGTTTTCCCTTGGATGTTGCACATTACGTTGTCCTGGCATTCTTTTCTCAGTGATGATATATGCAAACTAAGGATACCCTACTCTTCTTCATCCACAAAAATTCTCATGGCTGTATGTGCTATGATGACAGCACATACATTGCATGAGACGTCTGTAGTAAGGACAAAAAAGTAAGGTTCTCCAGCTTACAAGCCTAAATAAACTTCTTTTTTCTTTAAAGCAAAACATGAAAGTTCGTGAAAATCACTCATCTCATTTTATTTTTATGCTTTAATAGAACTAAATGGAATGGAACTAAACTTCTGATTACAAAAAATGCCTTATCTCCTCTGTGAATACTAAACTGCTCAGCATTTAGAGTAGCATCATACAGATGTTCTTCTGTGAATTGATATAACAGTTGCATCTTTTACCGGACAAAATTTAAGTAAATTTCCCACAATGAACATGAAAAATGCCTCCCTCTCTGTGGCTAAAATAAAAACCTTTACTCCTGCACCCCAGGACATTCAATTAGCTGTGCAAATGGGAATAATGGTAGACAGCTACTCAGAAGCAGCTATTGGAGATATTTGAATTTGTTGTTCAACTAAAGAAAATAACATTATCGTACTACAGGCGTGAGGCCAACCCTCTTACCCTCACATGCCACTGATTAGTTCAGCCTTAGCTGAACAAAAATCCTTAATCTTCTCTTTTTAATATTGAAGAGGTAAACCCTCTTTCACCTGCATGTGGAGTCTCCTTTTCATCAAAGCTCAGGAGATTCCAGCAACAAAATCAATGTATGCATGTTCAGAGCAGTTTTCAGGGTTTTGTAAGACAAATCTTTCAAATGGGAGCTAGTTTAATGCTATTGAGCTGAGTTTCGATCTGACAGAGTGAGTGAACAACACAGAAACAGTTCACTTACCACTGCTCACACTACAGGAGGTGGGAATCAGGTACAGCTCTGTACAAATACAGCTGTGCAATTTCTCAGTAAACTCTTACCCTGTCTAATCCAATGTTAAATGCAACAGTACAGTGTTTAAACAAACAAAGATTTAAGAAAGAAATGTAATTTATTTCTCTACAGTAATGAGAGACAATTAGTTTTGAATTTCAGAGTTTGCTAGCAATGCTGGCAGCCTATGTTTTTCCCATTTAAACTCATGAAAACAAAGACTAGCTCTGCTAAATTTAACAGAGTTGTGCTAGTGTTAAACTGATTTTAACTGGAGCATCATCAGGCTCTGTGTTCTAAAATATCTAACATATCCAAAATATAATCAACAAATACCCTGTTCTGCACTTCCCTTCTGTTTTAAAACTTCCAACAACTTGCTTTCTGGATTTTTGGAAAGAAAATGATATTTGAAAAAAAGATTCACTTAATTTTATTACCAGACATTGTAGACTAATACAAGTTGTAGTATAGCTTTGCACAGACTGATTTTTTTGTTTCTGTGCTCTGAATCTCTGAATTCCAATACTACTGTCAACTTAGGATTGGAGACATTTTATTCCTCTTCTGAGAAAATGGTATTATAGCTGCGTCCATATCATCATTATATCATGACAGTTTCCATGATCATAGATCTGATTAAGAAATGATCACTAGTCATTTCTTGAGCTATGCGGTATCTAGAAAAAATATGGAACGTGACTACTCTGTACTGTTTATATCCCTTCATTTCAGTAAACAAAATAATGAGACTTCTAAAATGCTTAGAGTGCACAATGCAAGTAGCAAAGTCTAAAATAAAACAAATCAGGAAAAAACAAAAAAACAGTACTTTAAAAATACTAGGTATTTTACCTTAAGCTTTGGTGGGGAGGCAGGGGAAAGGTTTTCATTACGATGCTTTATAATTTGTATACTAGACTGACAAAACAGCCACGATACACACTCAGCTCTTTTGCCGATTCCAGTTTTACTACTGATGGGACAATAACACAACCAGGAGCTAAAGGGAACAGCATTTACACTGATCTAGTTCAAATACCAAGGTCTGGGCCCAGAAAAGTGTGAGCATCAACTTGTCCTTTCATTATTCAGTTCAAACTTGTAGCTCAAAGTAAACAAGAAATGTAATGATATTATTGTATTAACTATATAGTTAGCCCTGAACGTTCCTCCTTTCAGGGAGTGCACATGTAGTTACTAACCTAACAAAAAGGGACAAATTAGTTCAACTTGTTCTGATGTCTGTAAACACCTGTAGAATTCTGGCTGATACATTTATAAAATACACTTCTGTAATCTGTACAGAAGTACTAGATGGACTAATGTATCAACATGTTTCATACACTGTATAATACAAACTAGTATGTGTAATGTGTAAATGATAAAAAAGTGAAAAAAGTGCCAGATACAACGTAGGTTTGTCATATTAGCAGATTTCCAGCAGGCTAGTCATTTTTCATATATTAAAAATGGCTATTACCCAGTGTAATTGAATAACTCTCTGATAATTACAACATCAGCATTTTAATAGTATATAAATAACTTCTCCCCTAATTAACATTTTGCTAATTTTTTCATATATTGCAGTATTATGAAAGGAGGTTCTTAGTAAAGTAACAACAACTAATAATGTAATTAACAGGTCATTTTTAAAAACAAATGCTTACATAGAAAGAGCAAGGAGATTCACAATTGAAAGGAAAGCTCTCTTTAATGCTATAATCATGGCTTCATGGCTGTATTAGTATAAAATTTTTTCACGGCTTATTTCTCTTTCAGAGCAGCCTTTCAGTAGACATGATAGCTACTCTTTGGTACTCTGAATAAAATTCTGTGCACATCTCAAAATATAAGTGCATCCATCTCATTCAGAACTTAGAGAGAGGCATTTCCCCATGCCAATTAATTTTTCAGTTCGTGTATTTGTTTTTAAAAGAACCCATAGAGATAGTCATGTCACTTCAGTCTTGACTTTGTGAATTAGAGAGGAAATGCACTGTCAAAAATAGAAACTGAATTTTCCCCACCAAGCATTTAGACAGCCACACCTTCCTTTTCCCTAGTATCAGAAGGAAAGTTAGGTGCATGGCTCAGAAAAACACTGTCGGGCAGAAGATGCAATCCTTACTCATGCATAGCCTGAGTAAGAGGCTAAGCATCTGAAAAGCTTTGAATCATGGGTGACCCTGTAGTATAACAGAATTGTGTTAAATGAACAGCTGACAATCACGATTGTGGTTCACATAGCATATCTTCACTCTGAGAACACAATACAAGCTACAACATTAATGTTTTCAGACTTTATAATCAGGATCGTATTTTGCTAATTTCCAGGCACTCAATTTACCTCATGACAGGGAATGCCCTAGTTAAACTTATATCTATCTACTGCCAGAATTTCAAAACATCATCTTGAGTTTTATAGAAACCTCATTCTTTTTAGAAGTAATTAGCTAAGGCATAGTTTGTATGGCAATTAAAAACCACTTGCTTGCAGAAGCTTGTAAGCATTATGTAATTTTTTTTTTTTTTTTTTAAACTACATCTACATATGCGTATTCTTGCCTCTAGCTTAAATACAGTGATTGTTGTAGTTGGTTGCACAGGAATTGTCTCAAGAACATTAAAGCAAGCCAAACACGATTGTATTCCAACTAAAATTGCTCTCTTTATACCGTGTATTGAAACTTGATAACTGTTGGTTATAAAATTCCTTTGATTTTCTGTAGGTAATAAAATACTTTGGCAATTACTATTGACAGTTCTGGATAATCTTGAAGGCTGCCTTGCCTGAAGAAGATGAGTGTTACAAATCACTCCACTGAAAGAGGGAAGAACAGCAGCAGGCAGCAGACAGGTTTCAATTTCACAATGCTGATTATCTCATTCGTGATTCTATGCATGCCTAAATCTGAGGATCCCTCAAGCAGCTATATGGACTTCTACTTTTAAAATGCCTATTACGCTTTCATACTTTTTGCTGCTTCCTGAAGAGTGCCATTTCGCCAAGCTTAAATAGCAGAAAATTGCACTGCTTTTCCTCTGCCCATCTCCTCAATCTCTATTAACCTGCACAAGAACAAAGGAGTATGATAGTCCAGCTATAGGTTGGGAAATAGGTTTGAAGTTGTTTTTCATTTACTGGTACCTATCTCCCTGATTCATAAATGTATGTGAACAATAACATTATTTTAATACGTTATCTAATGACTGAAAGCATGGCCTTTAATTACATCTATATTTATACTAATAAATACACTGTGTGTCCAAAAATACATGCAGCTATTGTTTACACTGGCATCAAATGATACTGTAGTGCTGTCAGCATGTGTCAAGGCTTAAAAGAAATAATAAAAAAAAAGAAATAGCAATTTTTTTCTTTTTTTCTTTCCTTTATTCATTTATTTATTTATTTATTTTATTTAGGCTACAAGAGAACAAGCAGAAGCAGCTACAAGCAGAAAAGAAAATTGTTGAAGCACCTGGTTCTAATGCTTGCAGTAGGCCTTTATTAGATGTCATAAACTGAATGATGCATTACTCTGTGGACGACTTATAGCCTGCAAATGTTGAGGTAAAATGGAGGACAAAGAATTCTTTTAAAACAAAAAGGTTAAATGTTCCTTTTAAATCAAACAATAGTTATTAAATGGAGAAATCATAATAGGCTCAGAGAGACTCGAGACCATTTCTGTTATTTTTTTAAATGTATTTCTGTACTACCTTAACAAATAAAAAGTATTTTACTTTAATATTTTGTATTTAATGTAAGAATGATTTACAGTCTACCTTACATTTCACCTGTATTATTAAACAAAGGAAAAACATTTAAAAATCCTATTGCTGATACAGGTTTGGCAGCCCAATCTCAAATTTAAATAATTACATTAAGATTCATGTAGGCTGTCAGCCACCACCAACAAAAAGGTAATTTTGTCCATCAGAAAATGTTTTAAAATAAGATCTGCTTTGCATTTAAAAAGATAAAAGAATGTTTTCTAAAATGACAATTGCTGGTTGGCCATCGATTCTGAGCTTTAATCTCATGGCCTACTCAAATTTCCCATTATGTCTCACTGAGGCTTAGAGGGATAGAAAGGCCGAACTGTGGGCCTGCAACAAAAGTGGAGGGGGGTTACAGTGTTAAGAAACACAGCTGTTGCTCACAAACTGCAAATGTTAGAATAACTCACTACTTGTTTTTTTTTTTTTTTCTTTCCTTGCTGCTAATAAAAACTTAAAGTGTTTTGCATGCTTTCTATAAACAGTGCACTTAAGTTTTATAATCTAGTACATCTTATTAAGCGTGAAGTCTGCTGATCCCTAAATTATTCATAACATGGTCCAGACTGATTAAGATTGGCTTGTTAAGGAGCACAAGAAGCAATTAAACTGACAAGGCAGTGCGGCCTTGATGTATACATTTATTATCACAAGAATACCCAAAGTGAATGCCCTTATTAAGCAATGAATTTCACCTCACTGGCCTTCTACCATTGCTGCCACAGGCAGAGAGAGCTAGGAACAACATGTCAAAAGCTAACTCTGAGGAAATGCCTATCTTCAAGTGAAACCGATTTTGTAATGAACCTTTCAGTTCACTCCTGAGGTAATAAATCCTGACTGGTGCATTAATTACTTGATAACATCCCATCAAAATGCAAATGCAGCACTTGACCCATAGGAATGGCTCACTAGCTGTTAACTCTTCAGGGTATACATAAATTGTCTGTTTTCTTTTATCAAACAGGGCATTTATTTCCATCTTGCTAGGGTGAATGTCACTCCTGCCACCCTCGGCCCCTCAGTGGCCTGACACCATCATTTGCAGAGGACTGTCACTATGTGCCGACATCCTAATTGTGCTACTTCTTTGCTTTGTACCTTTGAGGCAGAAATTCCAGCTTCACCCCCCCTCCTCTTCCTTTTCTGGAGGAATCTTGCATGTCAAGGACAAAGCTGTAATAGCGTTACAAAGAATGACCCCCACCTCTAAAGTACACTAATCTTTCTTTTCAATGGCAATACATTAAACAAGGAATTTAGTTCCTTGAAGTGATTAAATGAAAGCTCAACATATCTATGTGAATCACTACCCAACATAAGCAAGCGTGCATGCTTTTAGTAAGAACGCCTCCAAAGATATATTTACACGTTTTAAAGACGCTTCTGCAATCTCTTCAATGAACATTCAATTTCTACAGTCTACAAGCAAATAATATGTCAAAAAGTAAAACAAAGTATGTTTCATAACACAAATTTAGAAATGGTGAAATATGATGCATCGCATTCTTCCAGCTTGCTGAGAAAATAGGCTGCTTTAATTACAAAAACTATTTCCACAATAAATGTTAATGAGGACCTGTGTTTTATATTTCCCCGTTCAAACTGCTAATCTACATCAGTGGGTCTGACGCTCCCACCTGGGTCAACCTGCTTTACAGTTTTTCTATTTGTCTTGAAGGCTTGGTGAAAATCCTTAATTCAGGTTACTAGGCAACCCTGCAGGTGAGAAAATATAATGTTTGGCCTACTCCATTTTCGAATACACACAGTGGCCTAATGCCTTCGAAATAGACTGTGCAAAGCATGCACTGATAATTCTCTGCTACATTTTCTAAAGGCGAGGTCAGAAGAAAATTAATTGATGCTGAAAATAATGACAGGAGGAGAAGAACCACTGAGACTTGGTGTGACTGGCATGTGATGATGTTAGCAAGAATCCCAGCATGTGACTGGACAGTGTGATGAAAAATATACTTTATGTGAAGGAAAAACAAGTTACAAAACTTAATTAGTTTTTGACACTTCTTCATAAGTTATTATCTTTTCATTTGGAACATTGCCTTGGGACATCAATACACAAGAAGAAATGAAACATTCTTACTGTAAATCTGAAGGAAAAAAGATGACTTTATATTGCATTTCTCTCTTTACGTGTCTTTTTGAATAAACAAAATATCCACTGCAGCCTAAGGTGTACAAGCCCCTGAAGATGTTTCTGCTGAGAGCATAGAATAGACTTGTTCAATATAATAATCCTGTTACAACTGATTATGCAGTCTCACTTTTAAAAATAAAGGGGAGAAGGATTGGAATCCAAAATGGTCACACACACACACACACACACACGCACACAAAGCTATAGATGAGAAGCAGTTAAATTATAGCACCTACAGCAATAATGCTTCCTGTACAGCAAATGTATTTTTAATTTTTCCACTAAGGCTTATACCTCGAAGTAATTCACACTGATTACTAAATAACCCTTGTGAGTTGCTTTGTCTTTTGAATTTTAAAAAATACACTTGCCGTGAGCAATGAATTTCATAAACCACCAGCTCTCATGCTTGATGAATCATTCTTATTTTATGCAGTGCTGTGTGATAGAGAACTGAGATAAAATATTCTATCCACAAGCTATTCAGTACAATTTATCATCAGCGGCTCACTAGTCCAGTGATAATACCTGGCTTGCAGATTGTAATGATCAGATTCTGTTTTTATTTCAAACAGGAGCGATCCGAATACCAGAGTTTTTAATTTACATACATTAGTGAGGTTCAAATATGGCAATAGCTACAAGCAAATTCACTTGCAAACTGAATGCTCGCCTTGCATAATGGGTTCCCTTTAGCTATTACTCACCAGTGAAGTACCCAGATAAAAATGAAAACAAAGAGGAAATAAGGAAAATCATGATACAAACACCATACTGGGGACTAGGATAATTACAGAACCACAGTGAAGGTCACGTTTATATCTGTTTTAGTAATGATTTCTTATATTTTCCCTTTGTATTGAAAGCATGAATACGATCTCTTCTCTACATTATTATACTATTGTATTCTTTGCATTCTGTAGTTTTCTAAAGTTCCAACACACTGTCATTAATAAAAGTTTTTTCTTGCTGTAAATCAGAATAAACGAAATACTGAAACATCTGATAAATACCTAAACAACTCCAAAATGTCTGTAAATTACAGCAGCTTGAACATTTAGTAAAAAACAATGGGCTTATAATAAAATACCTCTTATAGCTATATCACTTTTATACTGACCACAGTATCGAGCTTCAATTCCCAGCAGCGTCATTACTAGACATTTTCTGCCACCTTTCTAAATCTGAAAAGCTTCCTACATTTAGTGAAGATTAGGTAATGCTACAAGCAATCAATAACAGCTATCAATTCCATACCTTGTTTGGAAGAACAAGTTGATTAAAAGTAAGTAAAAAGGATGGCTGAATATGCTTTAAAACTATCTGATTCTTCTAACTACACCATCATGATAATATATATTATTCACTGGCCAAAGAGGTAGGTCTTAGTAACAGTAAGATTGTGACTCAAGCCAACAAAAGCCAGAATATTCTACTTCGTTTGACACACTCTCCTTATCGTATCATATGGCAAGGAGAAAAAAAAAAAAAAAGAAGGCACAGAGGCACAAATGAAAAATATCATGTCATCTTCAACTTTGATTTCCTGGGCTTTTCTTGATTTGTGTCAAAGCCTTAATGTTCTCTACAAGTAGTTCATGTCTCTGATTTTTCTTCCTTTCTGGATTTTTTCCCCTCAGAAAAACAGTTTTAAAAATTCTTTTACTGAAACTCCGAAAATATCTGTTAGTTACCAGTAACATAAAAATTTTGCAAAAGCAGCCATCACAGGCTCAGTCACACACATACAAAGACAGACAAGACTTCATTTATTAATGAGCATACATACTGCTGCCTGTGTGCAGCCCTTAGTGCATATGCACAAATAACAGCCACTTTTCCCCAAATACATTTACACAAACATGATCTCAATTATTTAGGGCCTTTTCCCATAATGTACACTAGTGACCTTCCAGTCCCCTGAATCTGAATCCTGAATTTGGGCAAGTCAACCAGCTTAGAAGAAATTCTAGCCTTCCACACAGGGCACAAAAGAACGGAAGTCTCCAGTAAGAAAAACCTCATACAAATTAGTCAACCACATTCCTTGTTTTCTAACTCTATACCTGCAGCCCAGGCAGTTTCATATCCCTCTGCTAGAGCAACTCATTTGCCTCACTGCCAGTGGGGAGAGGCAGTGAAGTAGCCAATAATCTTAAAATGTGTTTAATCTTGATTAAATAAATGACAGAGGGGAAGATGAGATTCCCCCTCTTTACCATTCATCCATGAACGTGGCTGCCTGCAATGCCCCTAGGACTGACTCTAGGGGCAGGCGAAAGGGACCCCTGAATCCAAGATGCCTTTACTTTGCATTGAGGTTCCTCTCCATCTGCCGTCCTTCAGTGCTTCAGTGCAATGGGAAAACGATGGGTAGCAACTCCCAGTTTAATGTTTCTTCCATAATAAAGCTACCAGCCTTTGGGAAGCAGAAGTTGCTAGGCTTTAAAATTTTGGTCTAACTTATGAGTGGAACTGTTCTTCAACAAACGGAGGGCAAAAAACATCAGCTCAACTGCTAAAATAGCTGTCAGCAGATTCTGTTCTTGGCTTTGGAGAATAAACTTCTGTAGCCATACAGACCCACAGAAATTCAGAAGTCTCTGCCTTTATATAGGCCTCTTCTGTGCTGTATCGTTCTAGTGAAATGAGTATTTTTCAATCTGGAATTATTTATGCTCAGAAAGGTAAAGTTCACCTCCCTGCCTCTTAGAAAAAAATCAATGTATGTGTATAATCTAAATGAGAATAAGGAAATTGGAATATATGATATGTAGTCAAAGGACTACTCCGAAAGCTTTACTGGCTGTTATTTCAGCTCATAGACTAAATGAAATAATGCTTGATCACACAGTTATAGACTGAAGGGTCTGGCCCTGACTCTATTATCCCATGTTATAGCCCTGGCTCTGCGATGTTGTAGAAATTAAATGTATTCTATTGCTTTAGGTACTGTTTGAGCCCAAGAAATGCTATGCAGCATTTTGCAGCTTTGATAATACTGTAATTATCTTTGTGTGATCACTTTAGAAGAGATTTCCTTAGAGATGTAGTAACTTTATGGCATTTCAGAGACTCCAATCTGGCTCCAAGTCACTATGGTAAAATTAATCCTAACTAGAACTGGAATTACAAAGACCAAATTGTGTGGAAAAGCATATCAGAATTAGAAACTTTTTCTTTTTCTTTCTTTTTTTCTTTTTTTTTTTTTTTTGAACAAGGTGTAAGACAGGAAGAATTCTTGCCTACAGAAGAAATACAGAAGTCAGGCCTCAAGGTAGTAGACGAATCGATTACAGCTAAACAGCTTTCAAAAATACTAAGTATACATTATATCTATACCTTGACAAACTGATCATCAGCAAAGTCTTAGCTTGCTGCAAGTTTTAGATTGTCTTGCCAACTCTCTGAAATGTATTTACAGTGAAAGTAATTTCTGCTGCAGTAGCATAAAGTGTGCCTTTGTGCTGCAGCATGTGATGCTGGCTGATAATAAAGGAATGTGGTGTGAGACCGTGTAAGTTCTACAGCAATTTCAATTGCTTTATTAAAAAAAAAAAAAAGAGTTCTAGATTAAGAAGTGGTTATATTTTGGCATGAAATTTTCTCAGTGGAACATTACCAAACAAACGGGAAAATTAAGAAGATCCTGTGGAACGGTATAATGCTGATATCTGATGCAATAAGATCAATTTCTAGTGAAATAGACCAAAATGCTGTGCCAAAAGCATTGTAAAATATTTCTGATGTGAGAATGAATTTCTGCTAGGTGATTGGGGGATGGGATGAAAATGGGTGAAGATGAAAGAAGGACAGAGGAAAAAGGAACCCATGTGATTGTGGACTTGAGTTTGGCCTTTATGAAATTAGTGATAAAATTCCACTAAATTCGGTAGCACCAGAGAAGATCTTATAAGAAGAGACATATTTTAAATAATCAGACACTTCTAGCCAGGACAAGAAACACTCTTGTGTTATACTTTGTTATCACCCTCTTTATTTTCTGAATATCTCACTCATTCTCAGTCTGTCATTTTCTCAGCAACAAACCAACAGTGAGACCCTAAAACAGCCCTTGCAAGACTGAAGGATACAATATTTAACTTCCCTGATTATCCTACATTTAGGGGAGGAAAGAATCTGACAAATAATCCCCACTGCCATTGCACGGCCATTACAGTGTCCTGTGAGCCTGGACAAGTTATTAGGTCAGACGCTAACTTCCTAAGTAGAAAAATGATGTGGTCGCCTTTGTCCTCTCTGCAGTAATGGCTGGAGTCAGTACTAATTAAGACCCTGCGGCAGTGTGGTACGAGAGAGGTCAGAGACTTCTTTCTGACACCTAAACAGTGCTCAGCTCAAAGGAACTGCCCCTAATCTGAAATGATGTGATGTAGAGCTGGCCTTTCAGCTTCACTGTATATTTAAAGGAAAATGACAGTTAATGACAGGGGTGTCAAAAATGAGCAGATGGAGAGGCTAAGGAAAACATTGCTCTATGGTAAAATTTACTTACAATTCGTCACTGTGCTTAGAATTAGAGGTTACTGCACAAATGGAGAAGGTTTGGATACCTTCCCATCATTTTGCTGAGGTAGAAAAAAAATTTGTCATATGCACACAACTCAAAGAAATCCTGTTGACAAAGTAGGCTTATTTCTCCATCATTATGCAAAAAAAACAGTAGATACATACCCACACACAACCTACACTGCCTTCAGTTTTCTGTTATCAAAATAAAATATGAAAATAATAAGAACATTTAATCTCATTCAATGGATTACTACTTTCCATTTTATCTTTTTGGGAGTAACCATTGCAGTAATTAATCTTCCAGTCATTTTCTTTCCCCCCTTCAGGCATGGAACTTGGGAAACAAAAGCAATATTCAAAACAGAAGCCAAGATTTATTGTCAGTTAGTCATAATAGACACCTGCACAGATTACTAATTACAACAAAACCATAAGGTCTGCTGGCACAAATCCTTTCCCATTCTCTCATTTTATCCACCCCTAGTGACACACCTGCAAACCTTTAATTGATGTTGTATTTATCTCAGGAGTCCTTGTTAGCATTGTATTATAGTGTCACCATTCACAATGCGATAGTTAAGGTTCGGTCAGCGTTTCCACTGTTGAGGCTTCCCTCCCTCCTTCCTTCTTTTCCCTCCTTCCCCTCCAACACCCTTCTACTGAGCTTTTTAAGAAAATTTGCTCCAGGCTAAAAGCTGAGTAGTGAAGTCTCAATCCAGGCTTGTATGATTCTTTTAATCAAACTAGAAAGAAAATTGGAGCGTTTTAAATTTATATATCAAACAAACAAACAAACAAAAAATCCCCCAAAGTTGTTCAGACTCACATAGTTGAACCATTGTTTTGATGTGTATTAAAATGATAAAACTTTAGCAAGTAATTAGCCCACCACAGGGAATTGTAACATCTGGTATTTCCATCAAAAGTCAAAAGGGATGACATTCATAATCACTAAAAAAGAGGTTTTCAGACAAGTGCTGTAAGACTTCCTATAAAAATACTGGTAAACATTCATAATATGAATGTGAAGAAACTATTATCACACAGAGCATAGATAATGTAACTTCTGCCCCCAAAAGTCATATATTATTTATTATTTTGCTTTACAATTGTAAGCAGCTCCTATCGATACATTCCAGAGGACTTTGAATTATTTGTATACAACTGCTCACTATTACTAGCTTTTTTAAACAAATTGTAATAATTAATATATTCAATAATATTGTAGCACTTACATATATAGAAGCTGACATCTATCTATATATGTCTATCCCTATATGTGTAAAGCCAGAAGGATGGGTCATTTTAATCCATGGTTCTGCCTAGGATAGAAGGGGGGGGGAGGGGGGGGTAAGAAAATGGGGAGAAATTAAGGGAATTCAGTTTGCCTCAGACCTGTGTCATGTGGTAAGAGACAGAGTTTATGAAGCTTTGTTTTCGGTATGGGTTCTCCCTTCACAGCTCAGCCTCAGTTCAGCAAGGTATTTAAAGACTGGACCACAGTAAGTCAGGGTACCATTTTACATTTCTTGTTGAAGCAGGCCTGGAACAGTCTACCTAGGAGAAGTATTTCTGTTCCCGTCAGGACCTTTCTACTCCAGACCCATTAGAACATGACCCACTGCTCAACAGGTTGCTGTTACCAAAAATCCTCTTCTATTGCCATTACAGTTTGCCCTGTAGGAAAAGCCAGTATCAAGGCCACAGATCTGTAGCTGAGCTACGTAGCTACCAACTGACCTCGAGCTCAACAGGTGTTACAGACAGATTATTCAAACAGCTCACAGTTGCTGGAAAATGTTAGCTGAAACCTCTGTAAGGTGAGGCTGACATGACTGCAAACTAAACCCAGTTTCTGCCTTCTTTGAACAGTGTAGCTGATTCCCTCCTTCCTAATGAGTGGGGGTAACTCCAGCAGTGCTGGGGCAAAGAGTTTGGCCATAAGGAGGCGAGCCCCTGTCTGCAAGGCATCTTTCTATGGATGCTTCCCCTCTTCAGTTTGCTGGGACTGTTGTAGCCTGTGGGAGAATATCTCGGATCCTAGGTCCCCTTGTACCTCTATCTCTCCACATGCTTCCTGCTTCGAGGATGCAATGTGTTTTGCATATCTTGTGTATTATAACCTGATTTTGTTCCACAGGCCTGACTCAAGTGAGGCCCTGCAGCTCTTTCTGCGGTCTGAGCCTGGACATATCCTACAAACAGCTGTTCTACTTCAAAACCAATTGCTTAGAAACAAAGTATTAGATAAATGTATTTTTAAACAACCAGCACCCAACATGAATCCACGAATTGAGCTTAACTACATTTCTGCCATTTCACAATTACCTAGACATATCTATTTTCCTCTGACATCCTCATTCCCAGCAGGCTTTGGAGCCCAAGTCACACTCTCCCTTTTCCTACCATCCCTCCTGAGAGATTCTCCATTATTAAACTCTGTAGGTATTCTTTGCTCTCTTGTGCTCACAGCTTAAGCCTGGTCTGCTGAAAACTAAATGTCTGGAAAACTTGCCAGAAGCTGGGATGCTATGCCAGGGAAGCATGACTGTATGCTTGACCTCTTCCTCTGTTCGTTCCTTAGCATCTGCTACTGGCGGCTGTCAGGTTCCTATTACAAAACCATCTACTAGTGCCAGCACTGTCCCGTAACCAGAAGTATTAGCTGTTAAGGAACAATCTGAGCCCCGTTTTCCCTTTTTTTTTTTTTTTTTTCCATGCTGCCTGTGTTTAGTCAGATCTGTTGACTGAAAATCAACATATCCAAACATTAAATCTCATCCCAGTAACCAGATGAACACACAGTTTCCATGAATAACAATGATCTTGAGGGCACCTCAGAATCCGCTGAATGGCCAAATTCCATATTTAATTAGGATGAGATGGAATCTAAATTTTCATGAGCTGGAATATAAATTTGGGATAAGTAATTGTCCTCAATCTATAGTGGATGTATCCATGTAATCTGAACTAGCTTGGCCACCTCTGTACTGTGATCCACTGCTGATCCATGTAGACATAATCCAAAATACGTGGAATTCTTTACAGAGAAGGGGTCTTTACTTGTTTCTCCTAAAACTGAGTTTCATCTTTCTTGCAAACAGTGAAATTTGGGGAAACTGATGAAAGTTGAGAGCTCCTAGAAGACCTACTAATTCACTTCTAGAAATGTGGAGCTTTTAGAAATACATTATTCTTTTATAGATTAAATTTGTTACTTCACCAAAGGCCAGAGCAAAGCCTGTGCACCAGTTAAAAGCCATTTAAGCTGCATTTTGAGGGCTTAAGTGATACTTAAATGATGCCTAGGTTTTGCGCTGGCCTTCTGCAAAGAGAATGAATCTTACCCTTATGTGAACTAATCAGTTTTGATGTTCTCTCTCCCATTTAAGATCAGTGAATTATTAATCTTCATGTGTACAGTAACTTCTTGAAGCATATTTTATATGCAAATTCATATTAACATCACAGCAACATCTATAATACAGACTGAAATAAATTATGAGGTACTGTGTAAGGGATCTTAGCCATTATGACCTATCAAGTCAAAAATCCAATGAAATTTAAAAAATATATTATGCCCTTTAAATATATATTTACATAATAGACTGTAATGGCTCAGAAAAAAATCTCTTACAGCATGTAAATAATGCATGTTTTTAGATTTGTCTAAATACATATGCACATGTATTTACATATTAACATGACAGGCTGCAAACATACTAAATGAACGGGTTTGTATGGTTTCGTGCACCATATGAGTGTTGTTAAACTCTTAGAAGAGAAAAATTTAAATCACAGAAACACACCTTATATGCAAAGACCTGATTTCCTACTCCTTCTGAAAAATTTAGTGCTTATGCTCAATTTCAAATCAATATTCTTAGGCTTTCCAATGATTTATTGTAGATATTTTTAATTCAATATCTTCTCAGTACCTACATGTTGGCATACTATCAGCAACACCACTAATCTACAACAAGAGGAGGTGGTAGCATTTAAGGGTAAATAATTTAGATTTAACTCTTGCTATAAATTTTAGCTCGTCATAGATTGCTGATTAATTTGAATGGATATTTTGAAAATGTTCACTTTGAAAAATCCAGAAGTTTGTAAGAGCGCATCTATTGACTGTCGTGCCGCTTTGACATCTCTTGTGTCTCATCAAAGTTTGTAGTACTAACTCAGTGTAGCCTAGAAACACTGAAACATGCAGAGTTTACTTGAATGAGTACACAGCAGTCACTATAAAGTCTTCAGTGAGCAGAAATTATTTGCATATTAAAGTATTTGACACCACCCCTTTTTCCTTTTAGTAACTGAAAAATGTTCAGACACTATGCTGTGTAGCAGGTAGCTAGATAGATCGGTAGACACAGAGACAGACAGAAGAACCTACTGTGGGTCAATGCGTGGTTTTACACAAGATTCTCTCAAAGGTGCAGATGAGTACTTCCTAATGACTGTGATAAAGTGCTGGTGCATCACTGCAGCTATAGTCTGATAGGAACTTTGTAGCAGCCTGTGAAGATAAAACATCCACTCCTCATACCGTTAGTCTGCTGAAACTCTTTGTATTCGAAATAAAAATAATAGCGACAGTCAAGTATGCTAATGTCCATAATCATTGTAAATTATAACTGTCAGTGGTCACAAACCTACTCCATGAAAACATAAGGTAACAATTTAGCCTTATATTACTACTCTCAGAGAAGAAGAACTACTCATAGGAAACTTAAGTAGCATGAGGATTATAGCACATATTCTAAAAATAGAATGTTTTGGATTTCTTTTTTTCTTTTTTCTTTTTTTTTCTTTTTCCTTTTTTTGCTAAAAGGAATATTGCCATATAAAGCACTGTGTGCAGAATTTTGCACTCAGTTTCCATTGTTGAAATTATACCAGTCTCAATTTAGAGTTAGTGAAGATGTGCATAGTGATTTTAATTCTGAATGGAACAGTGGAAGATGCCAGGAAAGGAATAGCTTTAGTCTACAGATAATAGCATCCAACTGAAGGGGAGAAAATGTACCCTCCCTCTCCAAATATATAGTAAAAATAATGCTGAAATTGCAGGCGGTTGCTTATCGTTATCATCTGGACTGTGTGCCTCATTTTCATTTTCTCTCACACAAAGACCGATTGAATGCGTAAAGACAGTTTCTTACAGTTTGAAAAGAGGAACAAAAGGAAGCTATATTATAAATTAATATGAGAAGTCAAAGATTTGTTGACTCAAGATGCATTAAGAAATATGTAATTTTGGACTTGCTTTTTAGGAAACTGCAATCTCATCAAAATTCTTTTATATAAAAAGCAATATTCAGGATTTTGGTTTTGCCAACACACACACAAAGATGAGACATGCTATGGACATTAATTTTTGCTTGCTTATCTTACATTATGTCAACTCATATTCACAATCCCATATTTCCATAATTGTTCACAATTTGAAAAATAAATGGAGAAAGGGAAAAGGAAAATGAATATAAAAAAGACATTTAATTAAAGAGTTCATTTGATTATTCACTTTTTAGAAATACTTGATGACAAATCTTCTGCATTATAAAACATAATTTTGCCAAGAATGTGAATCAAAATGATGATGTCAGCACAAGGAATGCATTCAAATACATAATAAAAAATTTGCTTGGGTGTGTAAGGATGCAGAATTGAAATTCCAAACTCTGTATGTGTTATGAAGCTTACTTAGGTTTAGCTCTTTCTTGGTTGTTACTATTATTTTTTTCAATTATTAGTGATCATATTGTTCCCTGTAAGATAAAAAAAAAGGGGCCATAGACTTTAAGTCTGTAAGTAAAACTACTGTGTTCCTTCTGTACATTCTAACTGCCCTCCAAATAATTACAGAGTGGAGACTTGGCTGTCATTCATGTGTATCTATTCCATTGTGTGAAGAGAAAAAGAAAATGGTTGCCCATACATTAGCACATCACCCATGGCTAGTGCAATGACAAGACAGATTAGGATGTATATTAAATCTCACACATGACTGCCTTTCTGTATCAAGGTAAAAAATACTTGCTCTTACATACATTAGGGACTAGTGTTGGACTGACATCTACATTAATATTGACAGCATATCAACATTTTTTACATTAACTGAGTCAATAACTAGTCTAAACCTGGTAAAACTTAGATAACAAAAACGAAGAAAATATCTAGCAAGCAGCATTAGATTCTTGTATCTAAGAAAAGAAAATTAACCCCCAAATACTACATTGCTTTTCTGAATTATCAATCCTACAGCAATACATCAACCAGTGTATACAGCTGTGACTTGGTAATCCAATCTCATTTGTCAAACAAGAATTCTAGTAGATAAGGAATGCTTCTAGGAAAAGAAAACCCTGCACAGACAATAACATAAATATTATATACATAGGAGGCTGATTATAAAAAGCTGGATTAGCATCATTGTATTACTTCACCTCCTAAACATTACTTTCACAGACATGATGAAATTGTCAGGCGGTAATCCCACTTCCACAATAGCTGCTAGTGAGAAATGCGCACAAAACCTGCACGAACTTAGGACACCTATTTTCCTATTTTGCAGGGGAGTTAAAATGCTTATTTGTGTTTTCCATTTTAAGAAATACCTTTAAATCAAAACCGCTATGCAGATTAGGTTAGGAAAGAGATTTCATTATTTACCTTTGCTGTAAAATCTCCCATAAATAAGCAGTTGCTTCTCATTCCAAGCCAATGTCTTGGTTTCATTAATAATTAAATGTTGTTTTCCAATGATAGCTAGCTTTTCTATACTCTGGTCTTTGAAATATATTATCTTCAAAACGAAGCTCAAAAATACTATTAATGCTTTTAAGGTGCCCAGACATTTTATAAACATGCACATGAATACTGGAAGATAAAAATGTTCATTATCCCAGATTCACTAGGCTCACTGTGTTACTGAAAGGGGAGAAATGCTAGGAAATCAATACACAAAAACTTTTGGAAACAGCGTCTGTTCGAATCAGCTATTGGCCCGAAGCTGATATGTAAATGGTTATCATTTCAATCTTAGCAATTAAGCTACGGCTGGAAGCATTAGCACACAGCAGAAGCAAAAGCACAAGGCAGCCATGCAAAGTTTTTAGATTTTAAACACATCAAGGAGCAACATTTCAAGTGTCATTCACCTCAGAAGTCAGAGAAGCTTTTGTTTAACCATGTTTCTCACTAAAGACTACCTTTTCCGTCTGTTTTAGTGTACTGTGGAAGATGATGAGGGTTAAAGTGATGTTCTCAGTAATATTTATCTCCAAATGATCCCATCTTTCATTTATGCAAGTCCTTGAGAATGGTGATGAAACAGGCCATGAAAAACCTAGGCTTATGGACATGAGCTCTTCCATCAGGCAATACTATGAGTAAACAATGGGCAGGAAGAAGAGGCCTCTCTCTACTGTTCTGCTAATGCTCTTCTAGGCTCTTCTAGCTAAACATATAAAAGAAAAAGATGCAGAGAAATGCCTGGCACAGAACTGGAACTAGCACTCTAGTGCTTGAGATGTTGACAGCATTCAAGCTGATTAATTAATATCAGTAAAGCCCACTGAAAAAGGTTAAAAGAGCACTTTAACATGCAGTGATATTATCATGATCATTAGGATGGCATATTTCTGCCTTCTCTAATGTATCTTCTTTTATCAGCTCAATAAACTGATGTAGGAGTGCAATTTTTCAATTACATTTTCATAAACAGATGGCAGAATTTAACAAATTAATGTTTAGAATAATGGTACAGTCATGAGGCTTGTACTTTCACATTTTTTGCTCTGAAGCTTTTGATACCAAATCCCAATAATGCCAATCTCCTTAGTTCAGAGTGGTTTCATATTCCTAGGATGCTGTATAATGATCTTGGATCTGATTGTTTCAATATGAAGCGATATGGGTGACTGTAGGTAGTAAGCTTAATTTATTAAATAATAGGGATATTCATCTGTTTGTCAAATTTCATAGGCATTTTAACAAAAGCTTAACCTCCCTGACGATTATACTTTTGACCTAAAACATGCTGTTGCAGGGCAGAAACAATATTTAAGTACTATTGCAGAATGCATCTTTTGTTCCTAAATTTTATTCCTAACAAGGGCTAAATGATGCCCCATTTA